>SOPI01000059.1:0-184533 GCA_021307395.1 Trypanosoma vivax | reverse complement strand
GCCGCTCGCTGCATACATTTGCTGTCGCTTCGTTGCCGGGCTGCTGTCTTCACACGTTGTCGGCTGCCGCTCTCGCGGTGCCTGCTGTGCTGTATCCGCTCTTCTCCCGGCCTGTCTCTTTCTCCCACAGCAAGGCGTTCTTCCGGAGTGCGCGCGGTCTCCTAGCTTCAATGCGCACCCTCTGTAGTCGCGGCGGCGGGCGGGGCCTTTGCTCGGCGGACCCGTTTTCCAAGAGGAAGCTCGCCGCTCCACTCGCCCCTCCTGGCACACTAGTCCCCGTTGCTTGTTCGGCCAGCGGTGGCCCGTTTCGTGGCCCTTCTGCTAAGAGGCGGTCCGGTGCGCCACGTTGCGCCCTCTGCGTTGGCGCTTGTGCGTTGTGTCCCGCTGTGTGCTGCTCACGTTTTGTTCAGTCCGATGCGCCCCAAGATGCCATGCGCGTCCACGCCGCTGCACACGGGTTCGCCGTTTCCCGCACAGCGCCAGCCGATTTCGCGATCGTTGGCGCGCCGCGGCTGTGCCAGGAGATAACGCCTTCCGACTTCGCCTCTGGACTCTCCTGGGCTTTGCACACCGTAGCCTCCATGGGCGCCGGCGAAACGGCCAAGGGGCACCGGACAGCATCGGAACGCGGCCCGCAGCGGGGCTCCGCGGCCAACGCCGTGGTTGAAGACACAGCTTCGCCGCAGAGCGAGCCCGCACCCCACAGCCCGCGCGCTCCCACACCCCCGCTGAAGAACAGACACCGGAGCCGCGGCTCCGTTCCACGGGCGCTGGGTGCGCCACCGAGGAGAACGGGGCGTCGGCACAGCACAGCGGTGCCTGGAAACGCAGCCGTGCCGCCGGGAGCGGAGTTGGCTTCTTCCTGTGCCGTGGCGCCGCGCAAGAGACCGCCAGTGCGGCGCGTGCGAGGACCCGCCAGCCGACCGCCGCCAAAGACAAGGACGACGACGTGCTTTCAGCGAGACCGGGCAAATCGCACAGCTTTGCGCACAACAAGGTGAGAGGCGTCGACGCAGGCCCCAAGCAACGCGCCCACAGCTGGCCTTCCGCCGCGGGGAGATGTCGCATGCCGCACTGAACGCAGCGGTCGGACTCGCGACGACAGCTATGCGACAGAGGCAGTCGGCGTCGACCGGTTTGTAGGTGGCGAATCCGAGGACGGGACGCTGCGAAGCCGCCGTCGCCGCGCTGGCGCCTTTGGGCCAAGTGCGTTGGCACAAGGCGAGCGGAAGCGCCGTGCAGCACACACAAGCAACGGCGGTCGACGGGCCGGGAGACAACGCCGGCCACCAGGGGAGTCGGTGGCGCGCGCTTGGAGGACGCGTGGCGGGAGGAGTGAGCGAAACAGGGAGAGTGGAGAGAGACGCCAACGAGACTGGAAAGGACAGCGGGGCGCCGCAGGTCCAAGGCGGTGGCGTTGGCATCGGAGCGCGTGGCGCAGCGTGCGTGTGGTGTGTGAGCGCGCTTCTCGGGGTGCGAGCGCCGGACAAGTGGCGCATCCCCGGAACGCGGACCCTGAACCAGATAACTGCACAAAGCGCGCGACGAGAGGCCGCGTGCGTGGCGTGATCGAAGGCTGCAAGACCGAAAGGGCGGACAGCGGTGCGGGCAAAGGCGGCTGGAGGCTGTTCGTTGGCGGGCGCAACAGAGGTAGGAAGAAGAGGGCACCGACACCGAGCCATGCGGAGGGCTGTGGGAACGGGGCGGCGGGCAGGGGCGGGCCGGAAGGGGGATGTGACGCGAGGGAAGGCGGAAGGCGGTCACGACGCGGCGGGGCTGGGCGCGGGACATGGACGAGGCGGGTGGGGGACGGCAAAGGAGCGGGCACGAGGCAGGACCGTAGGCGACACGAATGTCGGGGATGCGTTTGGGGGTGACACGGTCGCGCACGTCTTCGGTGCGACTTGTGCGCGACGCGGCGCGGCGACGTTGAGCAAGGCACTTTCTAGGGGGAGGGTTTGTATAGGGCGTAGAGAGCAGAGCAATGACACGAGGGAGAAAGGCACAGGTGGTGCTCGCGGTGCTTGCTTTATCAGTCACGGTGCGCATGCGACAGCACCTGAAGGCTGACAAAGGCGGCAGCGCAGGCGGTGTGCGGCCACGCCGAGACTGTAAGGAAGGCGTGGCGCCACGCCGAGGAGGTGCGCAACAAGGCTGCCACGCAGCTCGCTAGTGTGGCAGGGGCAACGGGGAAAGTCAGCCTCTTCTGCGGGCGCCTGGGCCAGCACGAAGCGGAGCACTCACTTAACGACACGCAATTGGGCGTGGACGTTGTGGCGCTGAAGGCAGCACACGCGAATGCGGCAAACGCTATCGCACGCTTGTCGCAAGCACTGGGCCAAGCAAGCTCAGCGGCGTCAGCGTTCGGCCAATTGTTCGCAGAAATGAAGGCGTGGATAAAGACCATGGGCAGCGTCATTGACAAGACAGCGGAGGCACCTACAAATCGTGCCTCGACATGGGCACAGGCAGCGGACGGTACGGCAGCCGGCAACGATGGGGAGCCGACGAGTTCGGTGACAGCAATTGTGAACGCCATGCCGAAGTGCGCCGCGCTTTTCGCAGACCTAACAAAAACGACTCGACAGCCACAGACGAACTCAGCGAGAAGACACTGACGAAGTGTCGAAGGCACGGCGCCAACAAGGTCGGAGTTGTGAACACAGGATCAGACCACTTGCCCACTGATCGCGGCAGCGGCACGAACAAGTACGGGCTAGCGATAAGGAACGCCGGAAGACAGGCACAGTGACACTCGGAGGGATCATGCAAGTGAAATTCAGCGAACACGAACGGCCACTTGGAGGCGATGTGGACGAAGCAGCTGGGCGACACACAGAAAACAGCCGCTCAGCACGCAGCTACGTGAAAGAGCGGCAGCAACGACGGACGGCGCAACAGCAGTATGCACACATGCCACGACGCGGGTACTTTGCAAAAGGCGGGGAACTCGACAAGCAAATAGCGCGCGCTCAGCAAGTCGTTGACAAGCACGTACAAGACGCCAAGGACCTGGCACGAGAGGGAAGCGAAGAAGGCACAGCGCCGCCGCAAAACGCACCGACACACAAGAACACACAAGAAAACAAGCGGGGGACAGAACAAGCACGAACTGCCTTAGAGCATGCCACAAGCAAAGGGCAGAGCACACACAACGCCGACAACGCGCCGACAATCGAGCTCACGGGCACAGCCGCCGCGGCGCTGCTGTGCATGACACTCGCTGCAGGAGCACAGAGGCACTGAAAAGGACATGGCCGGGGAAACAAAAGATCAAGCAATGGCACCGCACAGTGCCGCTCAGCGCAGGGAAGGAGAGAGAGTGGGAAAGAAAGGAAGGGACGGAACAGGAAAAAACGAACCGGAATTGCCATGCGCCTGCACCTCGGGCACCCAGCGAAGAAGACTCAGAAGGACGCAAAACAAAGCACTAACGGGGAAAGGACAAAAAACGGCACGCAGGAAGCGGGGGCTTGGTGCGCCACACTTGGACTCGGCACTTACCGCAGCAAGCGGTGAAGGGCGGACGCCACCAGCAAGAAACCCGCACAGGGAGAAACACCCTTGCTGACACCAACACGCGACAAAAGCGTGCCAGGCACACAACAGACGAGCACAAGGCGCGCACGCGAGGCACCGGCGCACATCAGCAAACAGCAAAGGATCCAGGCAGGGAGAAGGCAACACGCAGAAGCGGCTTGGAAGCTTGCATCGCCTCGACTCGCAAAGGGCACCGACACAGGCACACAGCGGCAAGGGCCGCACGCACGCCGCGAGAGGCAGCGCGCAGCAACAACAGGACATGACACGCGCGAGGGGAGACAGGGCACAACTCGCGACAAGGCACTGGCACAACTTACGGTGCACGAGTGGCACAAGGCCTTGACGGAAACAAACACACAACAGCACCTGCCACGCCAAAAGCAACGGAACAAGCAAAAGCACAGAAAAGCAGCAGAAGCAACACATAGGACGCACAACCAGCCACAAAAAACAGACACATTGCGCACAGCGCGGGCACCAAGGACAGAAAAAGAGCCCCCATGGCAAGCACAGCGAGTGAACAGGGTAAAATACACAAAAGCCAAGCAGACGTGACAGCGAGGGCAACAACCGCGCCGCGAAAGAACACAGAAAGAAACACGCGCACACACGCCAGTGCCGCGCCGCAGTGCGAGTGCACACGCATCAACACGCAACGACGCATTGCGCACACGCCATGGACATCAGAAAACTGGCACAGCGGCTGAAAACACACAGGACAGCCCAAGGTGCCAAAGCGTGCACGGCAGGCACTTTGGCACCAACGCACAACGCACAGACCAACGCACCGCCGCGGCCAGGACACGCACCGAGCAGCAAAGCAAAAGAACACCGGCGCGCACGACAGGCGACAAAACCAGCAGGAAGCCAGCACGGAAGCGAGCGAACACGCACAGGCGCGCGAGGCCAACACAGAGCCAGGACCGCACGCCAACTGGGAGGCACACACCGCGAACACGCTCTTGACGCGACGGCGCCACCATCCGCCAAGAAACGCGCAAAAACACAGCAGACGAAAAGCACCGCACACCCACCAGCCAGCACACACCCAATGCCAGAACAAAACAAAGAACAGTGCACGGACACGCCACACTTGGACGCAAGCGAGCGACACGCGAGGGCAGGTGTGGAGGAAAAGTGAGCACACCACGACACAACAACAACACAACAAACACAACACAACCGCACAGACACAACCAGAAGGCGAAGCACCGCGGGGTCCAAGCAGGAACAGGTGGACCGAAGCACTGACACGTGGAGTCCACACACACACGCACGCACCAAAAGCAACACAGGCGACCCACGTCCGCAACGAAAGGAAAAAAACACAGGACACCAACAGGAGCAGCGAGGGCAAACAACGCGCACGCCGACAACCGCCGCGACAAAAAGAAAAAAGGACGCGCGCAACCGCAGCCCAGGAAGACGACATGAGGACGAAAAAAGAACACCAGGGCAGACACACACACGAACACAGAACAGGCACGGCGGACGGACCACAGAAACGAGGCAAAGCGGCGAAAGAAGAGCAAAGCAATTTCAGACGCCGCGCCGCGAACCACTTGCACGGCACAACCGCGAGCGCATCAAAACACACGAGCCGCCACAACAACAGCGCGCGCAAAACACGCACACTCAAAGGCACACACACGGCGCACAACACACCGTCGCGACACCGGACAGAAATGATTCAACAAGAGCACAACACCGCCGCACACATCCAGCAAGGGAGCCAAAACACAGCGCAAAGGGTGCAACACCCGCCCACCGCACAAACCAGAAATGCGCCCAGCCCACACCCAACGCCAAAACACAATCCACAAGAAAACGGCGCACAGCACGGGCAAGCAAGAAAAGCATAGGCATAAAAAAAGAAACACCAACGACAAGCAGAAAAACATGCAGGCCCGCGACGCACCGAGGCAGACGAGGCATGCAGTGAAGCCACCAGCCGCGACAACACAAACCAAGAGGAAATAGAAAAGCAGGACAACGCACACAAGAAGACAGCACAAGCACAAGCCACACGCTTCAAGGCATCAAGCAATGCGCGAACAGGAAGGGCGCGGCCGTCACGCCAACGCGCACACAGGGGACACCGCGACAAAACACCAATCCGCCAGCCTTTGCCAAACGCAGCTTCGGGACAGCAGTTTTGGCAACACCGAAGGCAAGGCCGGGCAACACACTGAAAAGGAGCCCGCAGCACAAGCAAAAACAAACATGCCTGGCGGCAAGGCATAGAAACGAGGGAACCGAAAAGAAGAAGACGCACATAAGGCCAGAGCCCGCGGACACAACGGTGCAGGCACAGCACGCTCGCACACGCAGACAAGGGAGCCAGAGCCCCGCACCAGAACCACCGCCGTGAATGGAAAGAAAAAACACACGCCACGAAGGGCGCAACAAGGAACGCACCGCGTGGCGCCCCGGCCTCGCAACAGATAAGGCACAGACGCCAAAAACAAGAAAAAGGAGAGCACCAAGACAAAGAAGCCACCGCAACAGGACACAGAAAGGCGCAGCAAACAGCGACAGCACGCAGCAGGGCGCAAGAAAAGTGAGGTGGCGACCACCACCAGAAGGAACAGCAGACAGCAACGGCGGGGGAATGCGGAACAAACACAAACAGAAAAGGCAAGCACGGCACAGCACACCATTTGGCGCGGCGCAGATTTGGTCAGAAGAAAAGTCAGGCGAAAAGGACAGCCATGGACAGCGAAGACGGCGGAAGGCGCTTCGCACGAGCAGCGCAACACGAGGAGGAACACAAGCAAAGCAAACGGTGCCGCGGAACGCAAAGGGCAGAAAGAAACGGAGGCCGCCAAAGGCCGGGACGGAATGGGAACGGCCTGCGCGCACAAAAGGCACAGCCGAGAAAAGCAAGAACGCCGTCAACACAGGGACGCGCGACGCGCGAAGGTGCGCAGGCAGACGCCGCACGGCATCAACACGCAAAGCGACAGTGTGGGACTTGTTTGCGGAAAAGATGGGGATCGGAGAGGACAGGGGACCGAAGCATAAGGAAAGCCACACCACGCGCAACAAAAGCCAAGCACACAAAAGCAAAGGAAAGAACAAAAGAGGAAAAATAAACGAAGAAAAGCAAAGCAACACGCACACAAAAGACACAAGGCGGCGAGGACACAGAAAACAGAAAAAAGGAAAAAACCGAACACAAAACAAAAAAAGGGTGCAAGTACGAAAAACACGACCCACAAAAAGCACCGTAAGGAAGGAGTAGAAGCAGGGAGGATAAAGGACAAACAGACAGAGGCCGGAGAAAAATAATACACAAGGAAGGTCGCGAAAAAGGAAGAGGACAGGCAGTCAGAACAAAAGAAGCAGAACAAAAAACAGGTCGGCAACACCAACACGAACACAGTAGGAAGCAACAAGAAAGAAGAGAGCAGTCGCAAAAAAACACAGCACAAAAAAACAGGCATAAGAAAAATTTGCAACAGAAGAAAAATAATGCAAGAGGAAAAAAAATAGACAAAGAAAAGCACAAAAAAACAATAAAAGAAGGAACGGGGTACAAGAAAAAAGACCGCAACAAAAGAAGATAAAAAAAATATTTAGAAGTAAAAGACGAACAATGCAGACAAGGGGAAACAAACGAAAACGAACAAAACTACAAGGAAAGAGAAAACTAATAAATAAGAAGAAACAAAACCAAAGCCAAGACAAAAGCGAGACGACCATAAAACCAAAGAAGCGAAAAAAAGTACAAACACGAAAAAGGTTAAAAAAAATTAAAAAAAAAAACACATAAGCGAAATTTAAAAAAAACCTAAAAATTTAAAAACACTTGATAAGAAAGAATTTAAAATCTAAAGTAGAGAATTTTATTCAAAAAAATTTTAAAAAAAATTAAAAAAAATAAAAAATAAGAAAAATTTAAACAGAACCTAAAAATTTAAAAACACTTGATAAGAAAGCATTTAAAATCTAAAGTAGAGATTTTTATTCAAAAAAATTTTAAAAAAAATTAAAAAAAAATAAAAAGAAAATAATCAAAAAATAAGATATTAAAATACCTTGGAAGAAAAAAAAACAAAAACAAAAACACAAACATAAAACAAAAAAAAGTAAATAAAAGTAAGAAAAATAAAAGGTTTAAAGCAACTTTCAAAATTTAGAAGAAATTAAAGTTAAAAAAATTTAATTCTTAGAATTTAATAAAGTTAAAATTTTTCGACAGAATTTTTCGACGTGCCTGGCATTTCCTTCTTGCGTCAATCCTATAAAAAAGAGAAAAAAAAGCAATTAAAAACATTCTTCATATAAGTCTTTTCTTAGTTTTTTTTATGGGAATTTCATTGCCGCTTTTAAATTACCATCATCTTCTATTAATTTCGTTCTTCTTGTTCAACTTCATCACTATATTTTTCATTTTCCTTTCAAACTAAATATTTAAAGAAAATAAAAAAACGAAATGATAGTCACTGCAACTTTGCTTTAGTTTATCCTTCAGTTAATACTTTTTCTTTCTTCTCCCCCATTTCACCCTTTCCTTCGGCCACTCACTCCCATAAACTAAACACAACTATCTTCCCAGTGCTTCTAAACAAGTTACCCTTTCTTTTGTTACTGTTCATTTCCACTTTCAACTTGCCAAGTTGATTTTGATCCCTTTTTTCATTCTTTTTATTTCTTTTACTGGGATGCTTTTCCATTCTTCGCGGCCAAACCCAGTTTGTTTGCACTAGCGCCGCAGCGAATTACACCCCACGCCAGTCCCTGGAAAAGTGGGCGTTTTGTTCAGCCTGTCCTAAAGTTTTCCTCCCGTGTCCCCAACCTTCGACAAACAGTGCAAAAGCGCTTCCCCTTGCGGCCGCGCGTGTTGTCAGTAGGCCGCGTGTTTCTGTTTTTGGCGCCCTTGCATCCTGCCACAAACCGCAACGTCGCTTGCTCGGTGTTACTTGACTGTTAGCCCTTGACTTCTCTCCTTTGCGGTGGCCTCTTTTCATGTTTTCCACATCCTGTTGTTCTCACTGCTCCCTCACTGTCAAGCGCCTTCTAACCCCGCTTCTGTTTCTTGTCCTCAGTAAGTCGCAACACGCCAGCTAAAGCTTTTTCACGCGCCAAAGCACCGCTACCCCTCTTTGCCCCGCGATCTCCTTTCCAGCACCTCACCCGTGTCGCCACGTTATTCGTTCCGTCCGTGTCCAATGGCCTTATCTTCGTTTCGAGCGCCACTATTTCTGCGGGCTTTCCGTTTCTCAGGCGTCCTCTGCCCTGTCCGTTCACTCGTGCAAGTTCCAAAATTCGGTCCTCCTCGAGCTGCCGTCTTCTCTTCCCGCTTCACTGCGAGCGCTGTGCCGCGGCTTTTCGATTCCCTCCACCTCGCCTTCTTCTTCTACCTTCTCGACGCTTGGCCGTTAGTGTGTTCCTGGTCATGCCCACTCGTTGGCTTGTTCCTCTGTTTTCTGCGGCCTACGTGCGTTTGCGCTCCTCCACTTGCCATCTCTGTCACGCAAGTGGCTCTCCACGCCCCACCTCCAACGGCTTCCTACCTAACCTCCTCGGCTGCGGTCTCCCCGGTGTCTGTTACCCCATTCCCCCGGAGCTTGCCCGCGCTTCTCCTCTTCCTCCCCCCCGCGTCCCATCGTCAGCCTCCTGCAAACTTTCGTCATGCAAGTCTGCGGCCACCGCCGCCCAGTGTGCCCGCCCCCTGCCAGGTGCGGCCTCTACCTGTGTCTGTGTCCTCCTTCTCCTTCTGCGCGTCAAGCTGCCCGTTGCCTGCAATCAACACGTCCGTATTGCTATCTTTTTGGCGCTATTCCCACCGTGCCAGTGCCACCGCACCCTCACGAGCCTTCCGCCTCCATTCTTCTACCTTCCTCTGCGCGCCACTCTGTCGACCGTTTCGCTGTCGCACACTCAAAGCCCGTCGTGCGTGTATCCTTCTCTCGGGTTCCGCGTTGCTCCAACGCCTTTGCCTCCCCGCTGCGTCCCTGCTCGCCCCCAACCCTGGCCTTGCGCTCCACGCATCACTGCGCTTCCGCCACAAGTCGCACATTCGACAAAGCTCTCGCTGCCCGCGTCGGTCTGTGCCCGCGTTGGTTGCTGCCCGCTGGTGCGCTTGCGCATTGCCTGCCACCGCCCTCCAACACGGCTCGCTTCCTCCTTTCTCGCAGTTCAACTGCTCCTCCGCCTCGCTTCTGCTTCTTGTGCCCTCGCCGTGTGGCCACGCCTTTCTCTCCTAAGCCCTCGCCCCCTCACCCCTCCCCTCCTTTTCTTGTGTCCTCAAACACCTCGCTGCTGAGCTGCACGGCAGCCCGTCGTGTCTGCATCAATTCGCCATGAATTCCTCCTACACGCCTTCATTGCTGTCCTGTCCCCCGTTCCCGTTCGCTTTTCCTCTACCCGCACGGTCCCCTCACACTTGCCCCGCTACCTCGTCTTTTTCAACCGCGTTTCCCTTCTCCGCCTGTTCCCTGTGGCCGCTTTCACTGTTTCCATCTCTCCTGGCCTCCTTTTCAGTGCCTCCGTGCGTCTGCGGTCCCCTGTCGCAGGCACGCAAAAACCGTGACACTTCCCCCCCTGCTGTGTACCTGCGCATCTTCTCCTTTTGTGTCTGGCTCAACCGAAGTGCCTCCTGCGGCACCTCGTTCCCCGTGTTCACAACCAAAATGCCCGCTTCGCTCTCACCTTTGCTCGCATCCCTCTCATCGTTTCCCCTCTGGCGCATTGAAGCTCCTCGCTTTTTCCCGCTC
The DNA here is from genome assembly GCA_021307395.1 of Trypanosoma vivax. Taxonomy (NCBI): domain Eukaryota; phylum Euglenozoa; class Kinetoplastea; order Trypanosomatida; family Trypanosomatidae; genus Trypanosoma; species Trypanosoma vivax. Next base: position 174,268 of record SOPI01000059.1, on the reverse strand, counting down.
TTCGACTTCCTTTTCCTGATGCCCTTATTCCTGCTCGACTATCCGCGTTTTCAGACCAGCCGTCATTGCACCGTTTACTTCCCTGCTTCTTTACTCTGCACGCTCGCGGCTCCCATGTCAAGCCTCCTCATTCACGAGCCTCAAACGCGTCCGTTTCGGTTTCTGGTGCCCAAGGCCCAGGGCGCACATTGCTTGCCCCCTTTCCTCGTGTTCGCCGTGCGCCTTCGTCCTGCTGCCAAGCCTCCGTACCTTGTGTCTTGTGTGCCTCTTCCACCTCCCCCTTTTCGGTCGGTTCCCATTGTCTTTTAGTCCTCTTCTTCTATCGTCACGCCCCCGCTGCGTTGTCGGCTCATCCTCAGGCTCTGCACAACGATCATTGACGTCTTTTGCCTGATTTTCCGACAATGCGGTGTTTCGTGTGAGCCGTCGTTGCCGTGTTCGTGCTGCCGGTTTTCCCCTTCGTTTGTTCCATGCACGTCGCGCCTCCCAGCCGAGCACCCGCATCAAGCATTCTGCTTCTGCCTTTTCAAGCCTATGCCGATCGAACCCTTGTTTCTCCTACTTCCACCAATGCATGGCTCCTCCCAACTCTGTTCATTGTCATCTGAAACACGGTGTGCGGCGTGCCTTCGGTGCTGCCTGTTCTCGCTGCCCGAAGTACGCGCCGCGGGCGTCGGTGCTTCGTCGCTCGGACGGAAGATTCCCCTTTCACAAAAACGCGTGGAACTGTGAGCTTGTCCCTATAGTTCCCGCTTTCGCCCTCGCCTACCGTGGCCCGTTGCTGGTTGGCCGTCTTCCGTCTTGTCCCAGGCCGCAGGCGAACCGCTGCACAACATCGCTTTTCCTCACCGGAGATGCTTTTGGCCTGTCGTCACATCAGGCCCCGGGTCCTTCCTTCCACGCCCATCTTTCTCCAACGCCTTCCGTCACGTCTCCCTGTGCCTTGACGCTGGTTCGCACTTCTTCGTTTCAACCGCTTGTCAAATTCAGCTGTGCCTCATTGACCAACTCTTTCGCGCGCGTCACGGCCGCGTCGGTCAGTGCCGCTTCTTCCTTGCGGGTTCGCCCTTGAGGCAGTCTCGCGGTGCTCGTGTTGCTGGTTGCCTTGTACCGCTCGCGTGTATCGTTTGCTGTCCGCTAGGTCAACCGTCGCGCGGACTGTCAATGCGCGGCTCGGTAGTTCACTGTCACCATTGCCTCGACTTCCAGTTTTCCTCCACGTCTTTCCGACCGCGCAAGCAAGTCCCTTCTCAGTGGCCGCTCGCTGCATACATTTGCTGTCGCTTCGTTGCCGGGCTGCTGTCTTCACACGTTGTCGGCTGCCGCTCTCGCGGTGCCTGCTGTGCTGTATTTGCTCTTCTCCCGGCCTGTCTCTTTCTCCCACAGCAAGGCGTTCTTCCGGAGTGGCGCGCGGTCTCCTAGCTTCAATGCGCACCCTCTGTCGTCGCGGCGGCGTGCGGGGCCTTTGCCCGGCGGACCCGTTTTCCAAGAGGAAGCTCGCCGCTCCCACTCGCCCCTCCTGGCACACTAGACCCCGTTGCTTGTTCGGCCAGCGGTGGCCCGTTTCGTGGCCCTTCTGCTAAGAGGCGGTCCGGTGCCCCACGTTGCGCCCTCTGCGTTGGGCGCTTGTGCTTCGTGTCCCGCTGTGTGCTGCTCACGTTCTGTTCAGTCCGATGCGCCCCAAGATGCCATGCGCGTCCACGCCGCTGCACACGGGCTCTCCGTTTCCCGCACAGCGCCAGCCGATTTCGCGATCGTTGGCGCGCCGCGGCTGTGCCAGGAGATAACGCCTTCCGACTGCGCCTTTGGACTCTCCTGGGCTTTGCACACCGTAGCCTCCATGGGCGCCGGCGAAACGGCCAAGGGGCACCGGACAGCATCGGAACGCGGCCCGCAGCGGGCGGCTCCGCGGCCAACGCCGTGGTTGAAGACACAGCTTCGCCGCAGAGCGAGCCCGCACTCCACAGCCCGCGCGCTCCCACACTCCCACGCTGAAGAACAGACACCGGAGCCGCGGCTCCGTTCCACGGGCGGTGGGTGCGCCACCGAGGAGAACAGGGCGTCGGCACAGCACAGCGGTGCCTGGAAACGCAGCCGTGCCGCCGGGAGCGGAGTTGGCTTCTTCCTGTGCCGTGGCGCCGCGCAAGAGACCGCCAGTGCGGCGCGTGCGAGGACCCGCCAGCCGACCGCCGCCAAAGACAAGGACGACGACGTGCTTTCAGCGAGACCGGGCAAATCGCACAGCTTTGCGCACAACAAGGTGAGAGGCGTCGACGCAGGCCCCAAGCAACGCGCCCACAGCTGGCCTTCCGCCGCGGGGGAGATGTCGCATGCCGCACTGAACGCAGCGGTCGGACTCGCGACGACAGCTATGCGACAGAGGCAGTCGGCGTCGACCGGTTTGTAGGTGGCGAATCCGAGGACGGGACGCTGCGAAGCCGCCGTCGCCGCGCTGGGCGCCTTTGGGCCAAGTGCGTTGGCACAAGGCGAGCGGAAGCGCCGTGCAGCACACACAAGCAACGCGCGGTCGACGGGCCGGGAGACAACGCCGGACACCAGGGGAGTCGGTGGCGCGCGCTTGGAGGACGCGTGGCGGGAGGAGTGAGCGAAACAGGGAGAGTGGAGAGAGACGCCAACGACACTGGAAAGGACAGCGGGGCGCCGCAGGTCCAAGGCGGTGGCGTTGGCATCGGAGCGCGTGGCGCAGCGTGCGTGTGGTGTGTGAGCGCGCTTCTCGGGGTGCGAGCGCCGGACAAGTGGCGCATCCCCGGAACGCGGACCCTGAACCAGATAACTGCACAAAGCGCGCGACGAGAGGCCGCGTGCGTGGCGTGATCGAAGGCTGCAAGACCGAAAGGGGTGGACAGCGGTGCGGGCAAAGGCGGCTGGAGGCTGTTCGTTGGCGGGCGCAACAGAGGTAGGAAGAAGAGGGCACCGACACCGAGCCATGCTGAGGGCTGTAGGGAACGGGCGGCGGGCAGGGGCGGGCCGGAAGGGGGATGTGACGCGAGGGAAGGCGGGCAGGCGGTCACGACGCGGTGGGGCGTGGGCGCGGGACATGGACGAGGCGGGTGGGGGACGGCAAAGGAGCGGGCACGAGGCAGGCCCGTAGGCGACACGAATGTCGGGGATGCGCGTTTGGGGATGACACGGTCGCGCACGTCTTCGGTGCGACTTGTGCGCGACGCGGCGCGGCGACGTTGAGCAAGGCACTTTCTAGGGGGAGGGTTTGCATAAGGCGTAGAGAGCGCAGAGAAATGACACGAGGGAGAAAGGCACAGGTGGCGCTCGCGGTGCTTGCTTTATCAGTGACGGGTGCGCATGCGACAGCACCTGAAGGGCTGACAAAGGCGGCAGCACAGGCGGTGTGCGGCCACGCCGCGACTGTAAGGAAGGCGTGGCGCCACGCCGAGGAAGTGCGCAACAAGGCTGCCACGCAGCTCGCTGGCGTGGCAGGGGCAACGGGGAAAGTCAGCCTCTTCTGCGGGCAACTGAGCCAGCACGAAGCGCAGCACTCACTTAACGACACGCAATTGGGCGTGGACGTTGTGGCGCTGAAGACAGCACACAAGAACGCAGCGAACGCTATCGCACGCTTGTCGCAAGCACTGGACCAAGCAAGCTCAGCGGCGTCAGCGTTCGGCCAATTGTTCGCAGAAATGAAGGCGTGGATAAAGACCATGGGCAGCGTCATTGACAAAAACAGCGGAGGCACCTACAAATCGTGCCTCGACATGGGCACAGGCAGCGGGGACGGCACAGGCGCCGGCAACGCATGGGGATCCGACGAGTTCGGTGACACCGCAATTGTGAAAGCCATGCCGCCAGAGTGCGCCGCGCTTTTCGCAGAGCCGCAAGGTAGCACGGACTCGACAGCCACAGACAAACTCAGCGAGAAGAGCACTGACGAAGTAGTAGCGAGCGCGGGCGCCAACAAGGTCGGAGTTGTGAACGCAGGATCAGACAACACTTGCCCACTGATCGCGGCAGCGGCGTCGAGCAAGTACGGGATAGCAATAAAGAACAACGGAGGACAGGACACAGTGACACTCGGAGGGATCATGCAAGTGAAATTCAGCGACAACACGAACGGCCACTTGAAGGCGATGTGGACGCAGCAGCTGGGCGACACAAAGAAAACAGCCGCTCAGCACGCAGCAGACGGGAAAGAAGCGGCAGAAACGACAGGCGGCGCAACAGCAGTATGCACACAAGCCACGACGAGGCTACTTTGCAAAGCGGCGGGGGAACTCGACAAGCAAATAGCGAGCGCTCGGCAAGTCGTTGACAAGCACGGACAAGACGCCAAGGACCTGGCACGAGAGGAAAGCGAAGAAAGCACAGCAACGCCGCAAAACGCACCGCCACACAGGCAAACACAAGAAAACAAGCGGGGGACAGAACAAGCACAAACTGCCTTAGAGCATGCCACAAGCAAAGGACAGAGCACACACAACGCCGACAACGCGCCGACAATCGAGCTCACGGGCACAGCCGCAGCAGCGCTGCTGTGCATGACACTCGCTGCAGGAGCACAAAGGCACTGAAAAGGACATGGCCGGGGAAACAAAAAGATCAAGCAATGGCACCGCACAGTGCCGCTCAGCGAAGGACAGGAGAGAGAGTGGGAAAGAAAGGAAGGGAGGGACCAGGAAAAAACGAACCGGAACTGCCATGCGCCTGCACCTCGGGCACCCCAGCGAATAAGACTCAGAAGGACGCAAACGAAAGCACTAACAAGGAAAGGACAAAAAACGGCACGCAGGAGGCGGGGGCTTGGTGCGCCACACTTGGACTCGGCACTTACCGCAGCAGGCGGTGAAGGGCGCACGCCACCAGCAAGAAACCCGCACAGGGAGAAACACCCTGTTGCTGACACCAACACGCGACAAAAGCGTGCCAGGCACACAACAGAAGACCACAGGGCCGCGCACGCGAGGCACCGAAGCACATCAGCAAACAGCAAAGGATACAGGCAGGGAGAAGGCAACACGCAGAAGCGGCTTGGAAGCTTGCATCGCCTCGACTCGCAAAGGGCACCGAGCACAGGGCACACAGCGGCAAGGGCCGCACGCACGCCGCGAGAGGCAGCGCGCAGCAACAAACAGGACATGACACGCGCGAGGGGAGACAGGGCACAACTCGCGACAAGGCACTGGCACAACTTACGGTGCACGAGTGGCACAAGGCCTTGACGGAAACAAACACACAACAGAACCTGCCACGCCAAAAGCAACGGAACAAGCAAAAGCACAGAAAAGCACCAGAAGCAACACATAGGACGCACAACCAGCCACAAGAAACAGACACATTGCGCACAGCGCGGGCACCAAGGACAGAAAAAGAGCCGACCCATGGCAAGCACAGCGAGTGAACAGGGTAAAATACACAAAAGCCAAGCAGACGTGACAGCGAGGGCAACAACCGCGCCGCGAAAGAACACAGAAAGAAACACGCGCACACACGCCAGTGCCGCGCCGCAGTGCGAGTGCACACGCATCAACACGCAACGACGCATTGCGCACACGCCATGGACATCAGAAAACTGGCACAGCGGCTGAAAACACACAGGACAGCCCAAGGTGCCAAAGCGTGCACGGCAGGCACTTTGGCACCAACGCACAACGCACAGACCAACGCACCGCCGCGGCCAGGACACACACCGAGGCGCAAAGCAAAAGAACACCGGCGCGCACGACAGGCGACAAAAACAGCAGGAAGACAGCACGGAAGCGAGTGAACACGCACAGGCGCGCGAGACCAACACAGAGCCAGGACCGCACGCCAACTGGGAGACACACACCTCGAACACGCTCTTGACGCGACGGCGCCACCATCGCCAAGAAACGCGCAAAAACACAGCAAGCGCCAAGCACCGCACACCCACCAGCCAGCACACACCCAATGCAGAACAAAACAAAGAACAGTGCACGGGACACGCCACACTTGGCACGCAAGCGCGCGACACGCGAGGGCAGAGTGTGGAGGAAAAGCGAGCACACCACGACACAACAACAAAACAAAACAACACAACACAACACAACACAACACAAACGCACAGACACAACCAGAAGGCGAAGCACCGCGGGGTCCAAAGCAGGAAAAAGGTGGACCGAAGCACTGACACGTGGAGTCCACACACACAAGCACGCACCAAAAGCAACACAGGCGACCACGTCCGCAACGAAAGGAAAAAACACAAAACACCGACGCGAGCAGCGAGGCAAGACAACGCGCACGCCGACAGACGACGCGACAAAAAGAAAAAAGGACGCGCGCAAACCGCAGCCCAGGAAGACGACATGAGGACGAAAAAAGAACACCAGGGCAGACACACACACGAAACACAGAACAGGCACGGCGGACGGACCACAGAAACGAGGCAAAGCGGCGCAAGAAGAGCAAAGCAATTTCAGACGCCGCGCCGCGAACACTTGCACGGCACAACCGCGCGCGCATCAAAACACACGAGCCGCCACAACAACAGCGCGCGCAAAACACGCACACTCAAAGGCACACACAGGGCGCACAACACACCGTCGCGACCACGGACAGAAATGATTCAACAAGAGCACAACACCGCCGCACACATCCAGCAAGGGAGCCAAAACACAGCGCAAAGGATGCAACACCCGCCCACCGCACAAACCAGAAATGCGCCCAGCCCACACCCAACGCCAAAAGCGCATGCACAAGAAACGGCACACAGCACGGGCAAGCAAGAAAAGCATAGGCATAAAAAAAGAAACACCAACGACAAGCAGAAAAACATGCAGGCCCGCGACGAACCGAGGCAGACGAGGCATGCAGTGAAAACGACAGCCGCGACACCACAAACCAAGAGGAAATAGAAAAGCAGGACAGCGCACACAAGAAGACAGCACAAGCACAAACAAACATGCCTGGCGGCAAGGCATAGAAACGAGGGAAACGAAAAGAAGAAGACGCACACAAGGCCAGAGCCCGCGGACACAACGGTGCAGGCACACCACGCGCGCACACGCAGACAAGGGAAACAACGCCCCGCACCAGAACACCGCGTGAATGGAAAGAAAAAACACACGCCACGAAGGGCGAAACAAGGAACGCACCGCGTGGCGCCCCGGCCTCGCACAGATAAGGGACACACGCAAAAACAGGAAAAAGGAGACAACCAAGACAAAGAAGCCACGCAACAGGACACAGAGAAGCGCAGCAAACAGCAACAGCACGCAGCAGGGCGCAAGCAAAGTGAGGTGGCGACCCACCACCAGAAGGAAGCGCAGACAGCAACGGCGGGGGAATGCGGAACAAACACAAACAGAAAAGGCAAGGCACGGCACAGCACACCATTTGGCGCGGCGCAGATTTTGCAAGAAGGCAAGTCGCGCGAAAAGGACAAGCCATGGACAAAGAAGACGGCGGGAGGCGCTTCGCACGCGCAGCGCAACACGAGGAAGAACACAAGCAAAGAAAACGGTGCCGCGGAACGCACAGGGCAGAAAGGAACGGCGGCCGCCAGAGGCCGGGACGGAATGGGAACGGCCTGCGCGCACAAAAGGCACAGCCGAGAAAAGCAAGAACGCCGTCAACACAGGGACGCGCGACGCGCGAAGGTGCGAAGGCAGACGCCGCACGCATCAACACGCAAAAAGACAGTGTGGGCCTTGTTTGCGGAAAAGAAGGGGATCGGAGAGGACAGGGGACCGAAGCACCAGGAAAGCCACACCACGCGCAACAAACGCCAAGCACACAAACAACAAAGGAAAGAACAAAAGAGGAAAATAAACGAAGAAAAGCAAAGCAACACGCACACAAAAGACACAAGGCGAAGAGGACACAGAAAACAGAAAAAAGGAAAAACCGAACACAAAACAAAAAAAGGGTGCAAGTACGAAAAACACGACCCACAAAAAGCACCAAAAGGAAGGAGTAGAAGCAGGGAGGATAAAGGACAAACAGACAGAAGAAGGAGAAAAAATAATAAACAAGGAAGGTCGCGAAAAAGGGAAGAGGACAGGCAGTCAGAAAAAAAGAAGCTACACAAAAAGCAGGACAACAACACCAACACGCAGACAGTAGGAAAAAGCAAGAAAGAAGAGAGCAGTCGCAAAAAACACAGCACAAAAAAACAGGCATAAGAAAAATTTGGAACAGAAAAAAAATAAAGCAAGAGGAAACTAAATAGACAAAGAAAAGCACAAAAAAACAATAAAAGAAGGAACGGGAAACAAGAGGAAAGAGCGCAACAAAAGAAGATAAAAAAATATTTAGAAGTAAAAGACGAAAAATGCAGACAAAAGGAAACAAACGAAAACGCACAAAAATAAAAGGAAAGAGAAAACTAAAACAGACGAAGAAACAAAACCAAAAAATAGACAAAAGCGAGACGACCATAAAACCAAAAAAGCAAAAAAAATACTAGGAACGAAAAAGGTTAAAAAAAATTTAAAAAAAATAAAAAATAAGAAAAATTTAAAAAAAACCTAAAAATTTAAAAACACTTGATAAGAAAGAATTTAAAATCTAAAGTAGAGATTTTTATTCAAAAAAATTTTAAAAAAAATTAAAAAAAAAATTAAAAAAAAATAATCAAAAAATAAGATATTAAAATACCTTGGAAGAAAAAAAAACAAAAACAAAAACAGAAACGTAAAACAAAAAAAAGTAAATAAAAGTAAAAAAAAAAAAAAAGGTTTAAAGCAACTTTCAAAATTTAGAAGAAATTAAAACTAAAAAAATTTAATTTTTAGAATTTAATAAAGTTAAAATTTTTCGACAGAATTTTTCGACGTGCCTGGCATTTCCTTCTTTCGTCAATCCTATAAAAAAGAGAAAAAAAAAAATTAAAAACATTCTTCATATAAGTCTTTTCTTAGTTGTTTTTATGGGAATTTCATTGCCGCTTTTAAATTACCATCATCTTCTATTAATTTCGTTCTTCTTGTTCAACTTCATCACTGTATTTTTCATTGTCCTTTCAAACTAAATATTTAAAGCAAATAAAAAAAACGAAATGATAGTCACTGCAACTTTGCTTTAGTTTATCCTTCAGTTAATACTTTTTCTTTCTTCTCCCCCATTTCACCCTTTCCTTCGGCCACTCACTCCCATAAACTAAACACAACTATCTTCCCAGTGCCTCTAAACAAGTTACCCTTTTTTTTGTTACTGTTCATTTCCACTTTCAACTTGCCAAGTTGATTTTGATCCCTTTTTTCATTCTTTTTATTTCTTTTACTGGGATGCTTTTCCATTCTTCGCGGCCAAACCCACCTTGTGTGCACTAGCGCCGCAGCGAAGTACGCCCCACGCCAGTCCCTGGAAGCGTGGGCGTTTTGTTCAGCCTGTCCTAAAGTTTTGCTCCCGTGCCCCCAACCTTCGACAAACAGTGCAAAAGCGCTTCCCCTTGCGGCCGCGCGTGTTGTCAGTAGGCCGCGTGTTTTTGTTTTTGTTGCCCTTGCATCCTGCCACAAACCGCAACGTCGCCTGCTCGGTGTTACTTGACTGTTAGCCCTTGACTTCTCCCCTTCGCGCTGGCTTCTTTTCATTCTTTCCACATCCTGTTGTCCTCTCTGCTCCCTCACTGTCAAGCGCCTTCTAACCCCGCTGCTGTTTCTTGTCTTCAGTAAGTCGCAACACGCCAGCTAAAGCTTTTCACGCGCCAAAGCACCGCTACCCTTCTTTGCCGCGCGATGTCCTTTCCAGCACCTCACCTGTGTTTCCACGTTATTCGTTCCGTCCGTGTCCAATGCCCTTATCTTCGTCTCGAGCGCCACTATTTCTGCGGGCTTTCCGTTTCTCAGGCGTCCTCTGCCCTATCCGCTCACTCGTGCAAGGTCCAAAATTCGGTCCTCCTCGAGCTGCCGTCTTCTCTTCCCGCTTCACTGCGAGCGCTGTGCCGTGGCTTTTCGATTCCCTCCACCTTGCCTTCTTTTTCTACCTTCTCGACGCTTGGCCGTTAGTGTGTTCCTGGTCATGCCCACTCGTTGGTTTGCTCCTCTGTTTTCTGCGGCCTACCCGCGTTTGCGCTCCACCACTTGCCATCTCTGTCACGCTAGTGGCTCTCCACGGCCCACCTCCAACAGCTTCCTACCTAACCTCCTCGGCCGCGGTCTCCCCGGTGTCTGTTACCCCATTCCCCCGGAGCTTGCCCGCGCTTTTCCTCTTCCTCCCCCCCGCGCCCCATCGGCAGCCTCGCGCAAACTTTCGTCATGCAAGTCTGCGGTCACCGCCGCCCAGTGTGCCCGCCCCCTGCCAGGTGCGGCCTCTACCTGTGTCTGTCCTCTCCTTCTCCCTCTGCGCGTCAAGCTGCCCGTTGCCTGCAATCAACACGTCCGTATTGCTATCTTTTTGGCGCTATTCCCACCGTGCCATTGCCACCTGACCCTCACGAGCTTTCCGCCTCCATTCTTCTACCTTCCTCTGCGCGCCACCCTGTTGACCGTTCTGCTGTCGCACACTCAAATCCCGTCGTGCGTGTATCCTTCTCTTGGGTTCCGCGTTGCTCCAACGCCTTTGCCTCCCCGTTGCGTCCCTGTTCGCCCCCAACCCTGCCCTTGCGCTCCACGCATCACTGCGCCTCCGCGACAAAAAACACAAGTCGCACATTCGACAAAGCTCTCGCTGCCCGCGTCGGTCGCTGCCCGCGTTGGCTGCTGCCCGCTGGTGCGCTTGCGCATTGCCTGCCACCGCCCTCCAACACGGCTCGCTTCCTCCTTTCTCGCAGTTCAGCTGCTCTTCCTCGCTTCTGCTTCTTGTGCCCTCGCCGTTTGGCCACGCCTTTCTCTCCTAAGCCCTCGCCCCCTCACCAGGCCCTCCTTTTCTTGTGTCCCCAAACACCTCGCTGCTGAGCTGCACGGCAGCTCGTCGTGTTTGCGTCAATTCGCCATGAATTCCTCCCACACGCCTTCATTGCTGTCCTGTCCCCCGTTCCCGTGCGCTTTTCCTCCACCCGCACGGTCCCCTCACACTTGCCCCGCTACCTCGTCTTTTTCAACCGCGTTTCCCTTCTCCGCCTGTTCCCTGTGGCCGCTTTCACTGTTTCCATCTCTCCTGGCCTCCTTTTCAGTGCCTCCGTGCGTCTGCGGTCCCCTGTCGCAGGCACGCAAAAACCGTGACACTTCCCCCCCTGGTGTGTACCTGCGCATCTTCTCCTTTTGTGGCTGGCTCAACCGAAGTGCCTCCTGCGGCACCTCGTCCCCCGTGTTCACAACCAAAATGCCCGCTTCGCTCTCACCTTTGCTCGCATCCCTCTCATCGTTTCCCCTCTGGCGCATTGAAGCTCCGCGCTTTTTCCCGCTCTTCGACTTCCTTTTCCTGATGCCCTTACTCCTGCTCGACTATCCGCGTTTTCAGACCAGCCGTCATTGCACCGTTTACTTCCCTGCTTCGTTACTCTGCACGCGCGCGGCGCCCATGTCAAGCCTCCTCATGCACGAGCCTCAAACGCGTCCGGCTCGGTTTCTGGTGCCCAAGGCCCAGGGCGCACATTGCTTGATCCCTTTCCTCGTGTTCGCCGTGCGCCTTCGTCCTGCTGCCAAGCCTCCGTACCTTGTGTCTTGTGTGCCTCTTCCTCCTTCCCCTTTTCGGTCGGTTCCCATTGTCTTTTAGTCCTCTTTTTCTAGCTTCACGCCCCCGCTGCGTTGTCGGCTCATCCTCAGTTCCTGCACAACGATCATTTTCGTCTTTTGCCTGATTTTCCGACAATTCGGTGTTTCGTGTGATGCGTCGTTGCCGTGTTCGTGCTGCCGGTTTTCCCCTTCGTTTGTTCCATGCACGTCGCGCCTCCCAGCCGAGCACCCGCATCAAGCATTCTGCTTCTGCCTTGCCAAGCCTATGCCGATCGAACCCTTGTTTCTCCTACTTCCACCAATGCATGACTCCTCCCAACTCTGTTCAGTGTCATCTGAAACACGGTGTGCGGCGTGCCTTCGGTGCTGCCTGTTCTCGCTGCCCGAAGTACGCGCCGCGGGCGTCGGTGCTTCGTCGCTCGGACGGAAGATTCCCCTTTCACAAAAACGCGTGGAACTGTGATCCTTTCCCTATAGTTCCCGCTTTCGCCCTCTCCTACCGTGGCCCGTTGCTGGTTGGCCGTCTTCCGTCTTGTCCCAGACCGCAGGCGAACCGCTGCACAACATCGCTCTTCCTCACCGGAGATGCTTTTGGCCTCTCGTCACATCAGCCCCCGGGTCCTTCCTTCCACGCCCATCTTTCTCCAACGCCTTTCGTCACGTCTCCCTGTGCCTTGACGCTGGTTCGCACTTCTTCGTTTCAACCGCTTGTCAAATTCATTTGTGCCTCATTGACCGATGCTTTCGCGCGCGTCACGGCCTCGTCGGTCAGTGCCGCTTCTTCCTTGCGGGTTTGCCCTTGAGGCAGTCTCGCGGTGCTCGTGCTGCTGGTTTTGTTGTTCCGCTCGTGTGTATTGTTTGCTGTCCGCTAGGTCAACCGTCGCGCGGACTGTCAATGCGCGGCTCGGTAGTTCACTGTCACCATTGCCTCGACTTCCAGTTTTCCTCCACGTCTTTCCGACCGCGCAAGCAAGTCCCTGCTCAGTGGCCGCTCGCTGCATACATTTGCTGTCGCTTCGTTGCCGGGCTGCTGTCTTCACACGTTGTCGGCTGCTGCTCTCGCGGTGCCTGCTGTGCTGTATCTGCTCTTCTCCCGGCCTGTCTCTTTCTCCCACAGCAAGGCGTTCTTCCGGAGTGCCGCGCGGTCTCCTAGCTTCAATGCGCACCCTCTGTCGTCGCGGCGGCGGGCGGGGCCTTTGCTCGGCGGACCCGTTTTCCAAGAGGAAGCTCGCCGCTCCCACTCGCCCCTCCTGGCACACTAGTCCCGTTGCTTGTTCGGCCAGCGGTGGCCCGTTTCGTGGCCCTTCTGCTAAGAGGCGGTCCGGTGCCCCACGTTGCGCCCTCTGCGTTGGGCGCTTGTGCGTTGCGGTCCCTCTGTGTGCTGCTCACGTTCTGTTCAGTCCGATGCGCCCCAAGATGCCATGCGCGTTCACGCCGCTGCACACGGGTTCGCCGTTTCCCGCACAGCGCCAGCCGATTTCGCGATCGTTGGCGCGCCGCGGCTGTGCCAGGAGATAACGCCTTCCGACTTCGCCTCTGGACTCTCCTGGGCTTTGCACACCGTAGCCTCCATGGGCGCCGGCGAAGCGGCCAAGGGGCACCGGACAGCATCGGAACGCGGCCCGCAGCGGGCGGCTCCGCGGCCAACGCCGTGGTTGAAGACACAGCTCCGCCGCAGAGCGAGCCCGCACCCCACAGCCCGCGCGCTCCCACACTCCCACGCTGAAGAACAGACACCGGAGCCGCGGCTCCGTTCCACGGGCGCTGGGTGCGCCACCGAGGAGAACGGGGCGTCGGCACAGCACAGCGGTGCCTGGAAACGCAGCCGTGCCGCCGGGAGCGGAGTTGGCTTCTTCCTGTGCTGTGGCGCCGCGCAAGAGACCGCCAGTGCGGCGCGTGCGAGGACCCGCCAGCCGACCGCCGCCAAAGACAAGGACGACGACGTGCTTTCAGCGAGACCGGGCAAATCGCACAGCTTTGCGCACAACAAGGTGAGAGGCGTCGACGCAGGCCCCAAGCAACGCGCCCACAGCTGGCCTTCCGCCGCGGGGGAGATGTCGCATGCCGCACTGAACGCAGCGGTCGGACTCGCGACGACAGCTATGCGACAGAGGCAGTCGGCGTCGACCGGTTTGTAGGTGGCGAATCCGAGGACGGGACGCTGCGAAGCCGCCGTCGCCGCGCTGGGCGCCTTTGGGCCAAGTGCGTTGGCACAAGGCGAGCGGAAGCGCCGTGCAGCACACACAAGAAACGCGCGGTCGACGGGCCGGGAGACAACGCCGGCCACCAGGGGAGTCGGTGGCGCGCGCTTGGAGGACGCGTGGCGGGAGGAGTGAGCGAAACAGGGAGAGTGGAGAGAGACGCCAACGACACTGGAAAGGACAGCGGGGCGCCGCAGGTCCAAGGCGGTGGCGTTGGCATCGGAGCGCGTGGCGCAGCGTGCGTGTGGTGTGTGAGCGCGCTTCTCGGGGTGCGAGCGCCGGACAAGTGGCGCATCCCCGGAACGCGGACCCTGGAGCAGATAACTGCACAAAGCGCGCGACGAGAGGCCGCGTGCGTGGCGTGATCGAAGGCTGCAAGACCGACAGGGGCGGACAGCGGTGCGCGCAAAGGCGGCTGGAGGCTGTTCGTTGGCGGGCGCAACAGAGGTAGGAAGAAGAGGGCACCGACACCGAGCCATGCTGAGGGCTGTAGGGAACGGGCGGCGGGCAGGGGCGGGCCGGAAGGGGGATGTGACGCGAGGGAAGGCGGGAAGGCGGTCACGACGCGGCGGGGCGTGGGCGCGGGACATGGACGAGGCGGGTGGGGGACGGCAAAGGAGCGGGCACGAGGCAGGCCCGTAGGCGACACGAATGTCGGGGATGCGCGTTTGGGGATGACACGGTCGCGCACGTCTTCGGTGCGACTTGTGCGCGACGCGGCGCGGCGACGTTGACAAAGGCACTTTCTAGGGGGAGGGTTTGCATAAGGCGTAGAGAGCGCAGAGAAATGACACGAGGAAGAAAGGCACAGGTGGCGCTCGCGGTGCTTGCTTTATCAGTGACGGGTGCGCATGCGACAGCACCTGAAGGGTTGACAAAGGCGGCAGCACAGGCGGTGTGCGGCCACGCCGCGACTGTAAGGAAGGCGTGGCGCCACGCCGAGGAGGTGCGCAACAAGGCTGCCACGCAGCTCGCTGGCGTGGCAGGGGCAACGGGGAAAGTCAGCCTCTTCTGCGGGCAACTGAGCCAGCACGAAGCGCAGCACTCACTTAACGACACGCAATTGGGCGTGGACGTTGTGGCGCTGAAGACAGCACACAAGAACGCAGCGAACGCTATCGCACGCTTGTCGCAAGCACTGGGCCAAGCAAGCTCAGCGGCGTCAGCGTTCGGCCAATTGTTCGCAGAAATGAAGGCGTGGATAAAGACCATGGGCAGCGTCATTGACAAAAACAGCGGAGGCACCTACAGCTCGTGCCTCGACATGGGCACAGGCAGCGGAAGCGGCACAGGCGCCGGCAACGCATGGAGCCCGACGAGTTCGGTGACACAGCAATTGTGAACGCCATGCCGACAACGTGCGCCGCGCTTTTCGCAGAGCCGCAAGGTAGCACGGACTCGACAGCCACAGACAAACTCAGCAAGAAGACACATGACGAAGAGATCAAAGACACGGGCGCCAACAAGGGCGGAGTTGTGAACGCAGGATCAGACGCCACTTGCCCACTGATCGCGGCAGCGGCGTCGAGCAAGTACGGGCTAGCAATAAAGACCACCGGAGGACAGGACACAGTGACACTCGGAGGGATCATGCAAGTGAAATTCAGCAGCAACACGAACGGCCACTTGAAGGCGATGTGGACGCAGCAGCTGGGCGACACAAAGAAAACAGCCGCTCAGCACGCAGCAGACGTGAAAGAGGCGGCAGAAACGGGAGACGGCGCAACAGCCGTATGCACACAAGCCACGAAGAAGCTACTTTGCAAAACGGGAAAAGAACTCGACAAGCAAATAGCGAGCGCTCAGCAAGTCGTTGACAAGCACGTACAAGACGCCAAGGACCTGGCACGAGAGGAAAGCGAAGAAAGCACAGCAACGCCGCAAAACGCACCGCCACACAGGCAGACACAAGAAAACAAGCGGGGGACAGAACAAGCACAAACTGCCTTAGACAATGCCACAAGCAAAGGGCAGAGCACACACAACGCCGACAACGCGCCGACAATCGAGCTCACGGGCACAGCCGCAGCAGCGCTGCTGTGCATGACACTCGCTGCAGGAGCACAAAGGCACTGAAAAGGACATGGCCGGGGAAACAAAAAGATCAAGCAATGGCACCGCACAGTGCCGCTCAGCGCAGGGAAGGAGAGAGAGCGGGAAAGAAAGGAAGGGACGGAACAGGAAAAAACGAACCGGAACTGCCATGCGCCCGGACCTCGGGCACCCCAGCGAAGAAGACTCAGAAGGACGCAAAAGAAAGCACTAACAAGGAAAGGACAAAAAACGGCACGCAGGAAGCGGGGGCTTGGTGCGCCACACTTGGACTCGGCGCTTACCGCAGCAGGCGGTGAAGGGCGCACGCCACCAGCAAGAAACCCGCACAGGGAGAAACACCCTGTTGCTGACACCAACACGCGACAAAAGCGTGCCAGGCACACGCCAGAAGAGCACAAGGCCGCGCACGCGAGGCACCGGCGCACATCAGCAAACAGCAAAGGATACAGGCAGGGAGAAGGCAACACAAAGAAGCGGCTTGGAAGCTTGCATCGCCTCGACTCGCAAAGGGCACCGAGCACAGGGCACACAGCGGCAAGGGCCGCACGCACGCCGCGAGAGGCAGCGCGCAGCAACAAACAGGACATGACACGCGCGAGGGGAGACAGGGCACAACTCGCGACAAGGCACTGGCACAACTTACGGTGCACGAGTGGCACAAGGCCTTGACGGAAACAAACACACAACAGCACCTGCCACGCCAAAAGCAACGGAACAAGCAAAAGCACAGAAAAGCAGCAGAAGCAGCACATAGGACGCACAACCAGCCACAAGAAACAGACACATTGCGCACAGCGCGGGCACCAAGGACAGAAAAAGAGCCGACCCATGGCAAGCACAGCGAGTGAACAGGGTAAAATACACAAAAGCCAAGCAGACGTGACAGCGAGGGCAACAACCGCGCCGCGAAAGAACACAGACAGACACACGCGCACACACGCCAGTGCCGCGCCGCAGTGCGAGTGCACACGCATCAACACGCAACGACGCAACGCACACACGCCATGGAAATCAGAAAACTGGCACAGCGGCTGAAAACACACAAGACGACCCAAGGAGCCAAAGCGTGCACAGCAGACACTTTGACACCAACGCACAACGCACAGACCAACGCACCGCCGCGGCCAGGACACTTACCGAGCAGCAAAGCAAAAGAACACCGGCGCGCACGACAGGCGACAAAAACAGCAGGAAGACAGCACGGAAGCGAGTGAACACGCACAGGCGCGCGAGACCAACACAGAGCCAGGACCGCACGACAACTGGGAGGCACACACCGCGAACACGCTCTTGACGCGACGGCGCCACCATCGCCAAGAAACGCGCAAAAACACAGCAGACGAAAAGCACCGCACACCCACCAGCCAGCACACACCCAATGCAGAACAAAACAAAGAACAGTGCACGGGACACGCCACACTTGGCACGCAAGCGCGCGACACGCGAGGGCAGCGTGTGGAGGAAAAGTGAGCACACACCACGACACAACAACAACACAACACAACACAACACAACCGCACAGACACAACCAGAAGGCGAAGCACCGCGGGGTCCAAAGCAGGAAAAAGGTGGACCGAAGCACTGACACGTGGAGTCCACACACACAAGCACGCACCAAAAGCAACACAGGCGACCACGTCCGCAACGAAAGGAAAAAACACAAAACACCAACGCGAGCAGCGAGGCAAGACAACGCGCACGCCGACAGACAGCGCGACAAAAAGAAAAAAGGACGCGCGCAAACCGCAGCCCAGGAAGACGACATGAGGACGAAAAAAGAACACCAGGGCAGACACACACACGAAACACAGAACAGGCACGGCGGACGGACCACAGAAACGAGGCAAAGCGGCGCAAGAAGAGCAAAGCAATTTCAGACGCCGCGCCGCGAACACTTGCACGGCACAACCGCGCGCGCATCAAAACACACGAGCCGCCACAACAACAGCGCGCGCAAAACACGCACACTCAAAGGCACACACAGGGCGCACAACACACCGTCGCGACACCAAACAGAAATGATTCAACAAGAGCACAACACCGCCGCACACATCCAGCAAGGGAGCCAAAATACAGCGCAAAGGGTGCAACACCCGCCCACCGCACAAACCAGAAATGCGCCCAGCCCACACCCAACGCCAAAAGCGCATGCACAAGAAACGGCACACAGCACGGGCAAGCAAGAAAAGCATAGGCATAAAAAAAGAAACACCAACGACAAGCAGAAAAACATGCAGGCCCGCGACGCACCGAGGCAGACGAGGCATGCAGTGAAAACACCAGCCGCGACAACACAAACCAAGAGGAAATAGAAAAGCAGGACAGCGCACACAAGAAGACAGCACAAGCACAAGACACACGCCTCAAGGCATCAAGCAATGCGCGAACAGGAAGGGCGCGCCGTCACGCAACGCGCACACAGGGGACACCGCGACAAAACACCAATCCGCCAGCCTTTGCCAACGCAGCTTCGGAGACAGCAGTTTTGGCAACACCGAAGGCAAGGCGGCAACACACTGAAAAGGGGCCCGCAGCACAAGCACAAACAAACATGCCTTGCGGCAAGGCATAGAAACGAGGGAAACGAAAAGAAGAAGACGCACACAAGGCCAGAGCCCGCGGACACAACGGTGCAGGCACACCACGCGCGCACACGCAGACAGGGGAAACAACGCCCCGCACCAGAACACCGCGTGGATGGAAAGAAGAAACACAGGCCACGAAGGGCGCAACAAGGAACGCACCGCGTGGCGCCCCGGCCTCGCACAGATAAGGGACACACGCAAAAACAAGAAAAAGGAGGGCACCAAGACAAAGAAGCCACGCAACAGGACACAGAAAGGCGCAGCAAACAGCAGCAGCACGCAGCAGGGCGCAAGCAAAGTGAGGTGGCGACCCACCACCAGAAGGAAGCGCAGACAGCACCGGCGGGGGAATGCGGAACAAACACAAACAGAAAAGGCAAGGCACGGCACAGCACACCATTTGGCGCGGCGCAGATTTGGTCAGAAGAAAAGTCGCGCGAAAAGGACAAGCCATGGACAAAGAAGACGGCGGGAGGCGCTTCGCACGCGCAGCGCAACGCGAGGAAGAACACAAGCAAAGAAAACGGTGCCGCGGAACGCACAGGGCAGAAAGAAACGGCGGCCGCCAAAGGCCGGGACGGAATGGGAACGGCCTGCGCGCACAAAAGGCACAGCCGAGAAAAGCAAGAACGCCGTCAACACAGGGACGCGCGACGCGCGAAGGTGCGAAGGCAGACGCCGCACGCATCAACACGCAAAGCGACAGTGTGGGCCTTGTTTGCGGAAAAGCCGGGGATCGGAGAGGACAGGGGACCGAAGCACCAGGAAAGCCACACCACGCGCAACAAACGCCAAGCACACAAACAACAAAGGAAAGAACAAAAGAGGAAAATAAACGAAGAAAAGCAAAGCAACACGCACACAAAAGACACAAGGCAAAGAGGACACAGAAAACAGAAAAAAGGAAAAACCGAACACAAAACAAAAAAAGGGTGCAAGTACGAAAAACACGACCCACAAAAAGCACCAAAAGGAAGGAGTAGAAGCAGGGAGGATAAAGGACAAACAGACAGAAGAAGGAGAAAAATAATAAACAAGGAAGGTCGCGAAAAAGGGAAGAGGACAGGCAGTCAGAAAAAAAGGAGCTACACAAAAAGCAGGACAACAACACCAACACGCAGACAGTAGGAAAAAGCAAGAAAGAAGAGAGCAGTCGCAAAAAACACAGCACAAAAAAACAGGCATAAGAAAAATTTGGAACAGAAAAAAAATAAAGCAAGAGGAAACAAAATAGACAAAGAAAAGCACAAAAAAACATAAAAGAAGGAAAGGGAAACAAGAAAAGCGCGAGCGCAACAAAAGAAGATAAAAAAATATTTAGAAGTAAAAGACGAAAAATGCAGACAAAAGGAAACAAACGAAAACGCACAAAAATAAAAGGAAAGAGAAAACTAAAACAGACGAAGAAACAAAACCAAAAAATAGACAAAAGCGAGACGACCATAAAACCAAAAAAGCAAAAAAAAATACAAAAACGAAAAAGGTTAAAAAAAATTAAAAAAAATAAAAAATAAGAAAAATTTAAAAAAAACCTAAAAATTTAAAAACACTTGATAAGAAAGAATTTAAAATCTAAAGTAGAGAATTTTATTCAAAAAAATTTTAAAAAAAATTAAAAAAAAAATAATAAAAAAATAATAAAAAAATAAGATATTAAAATACCTTGGAAGAAAAAAAAACAAAAACAAAAACAAAAACATAAAACAAAAAAAAGTAAATAAAAGTAAAAAAAAAAAAAAGGTTTAAAGCAACTTTCAAAATTTAGAAGAAATTAAAACTAAAAAAATTTAATTCTTAGAATTTAATAAAGTTAAAATTTTTCGACAGAATTTTTCGACGTGCCTGGCATTTCCTTCTTTCGTCAATCCTATAAAAAAGAGAAAAAAAAAATTAAAAACATTCTTCATATAAGTCTTTTCTTAGTTGTTTTTATGGGAATTTCATTGCCGCTTTTAAATTACCATCATCTTCTATTAATTTCGTTCTTCTTGTTCAACTTCATCACTGTATTTTTCATTGGCCTTTCAAACTAAATATTTAAAGCAAATAAAAAAAACGAAATGATAGTCACTGCAACTTTGCTTTAGTTTATCCTTCAGTTAATACTTTTTCTTTCTTCTCCCCCATTTCACCCTTTCCTTCGGCCACTCACTCCCATAAACTAAACACAACTATCTTCCCAGTGCTTCTAAACAAGTTACCCTTTTTTTTGTTACTGTTCATTTCCACTTTCAACTTGCCAAGTTGATTTTGATCCCTTTTTTCATTCTGTTTATTTCTTTTACTGGGATGCTTTTCCATTCTTCGCGGCCAAACCCAGTTTGTGTGCACTAGCGCCGCAACGAAGTACGCCCCACGCCAGTCCCTGGAAGCGTGGGCGTGCTGTTCAGCCTGTCCTAAAGTTTTCCTCCCGTGCCCCCAACCTTCGACAAACAGTGCAAAAGCGCTTCCCCTTGCGGCCGCGCGTGTTGTCAGTCGGCCGCGTGTTCTCGTTTTTGCTTCCCTTGCATCCTGCCACAAACCGCAACGTCGCTTGCTCGGTGTTACTTGCCTGTTAGCCCTTGACTTCTCTCCTTCGCGGTGGCTTCTTTTCATGTTTTCCACATCCTGTTGTCCTCTCTGCTCCCTCACTGTCAAGCGCCTTCTAACCCCGCTGCTGTTTCTTGTCTTCAGTAAGTCGCAACACGCCAGCTAAAGCTTTTTCACGCGCCAAAGCACCGCTACCCTTCTTTGCCGCGCGATGTCCTTTCCATCACCTCACCCGTTCCGCCACGTTCTCCCTTCCCTCTGTCTTCCATGGCCTTATCTTCGTTTCGAGCGCCACTATTTCTGCGGGCTTTCCGTTTCTCAGGCGTCCGCTGCCCTGTCCGTTCACTCGTGCAAGTTCCAAAATTCGGTCCTCCTCGAGCTGCCGTCTTCTCTTCCCGCTTCACTGCGAGCGCTGTGCCGTGGCTTTTCGATTCCCTCCACCTCGCCTTCTTTTTCTACCTTCTCGACGCTTGGCCGTTAGTGTGTTCCTGGTCATGCCCACTCGTTGGTTTGCTCCTCTGTTTTCTGCGGCCTACGTGCGTTTGCGCTCCACCACTTGCCATCTCTGTCACGCAAGTGGCTCTCCACGGCCCACCTCCAACAGCTTCCTACCTAACCTCCGCGGCTGCGGTCTCCCCGGTGTCTGTTACCCCATTCCCCCGGCACTTGCCCGCGCTTCTCCTCTTCCTCCCCCCCGCGCCCCATCGTCAGCCTCGCGCAAACTTTCGTCATGCAAGTCTGCGGCCACCGCCGCCCAGTGTGCCCCTCCCCCTGCCAGGTGCGGCCTCTACCTGTGTGTGTTTTCTCCTTCTCCCTCTGCGCGTCAAGCTGCCCGTTGCCTGCAATCAACACGTCCCTATTGCTATCTTTTTGGCGCTATTCCCACCGTGCCATTGCCACCGCACCCTCACGAGCCTTCCTCCTCCATTCTTCTACCTTCCTCTGCGCGCCACCCTGTCGACTGCTCTGCTGTCGCACACTCAAATCCCGTCGTGCGTGTATCCTTCTCTCGGGTTCCGCGTTGCTCCAACGCCTTTGCCTCCCCGTTGCGTCCCTGTTCGCTGCCTACCCTGCCCTTGCGCTCTACGCATCACTGCGCCTCCGCGACAAAAAACACAAGTTGCTCATTCGTCAAAGCTCTCGCTGCCCGCGTCGGTCGCTGTCCGCGTTGGCTGCTGCCCGCGTTGCTCGCTGCCCGTCGGTGCGTTTGCGCATTGCCTTCCACCGTCCTCCAACACGGCTCTGTTCCTCCTCTCTCGCAGTTGCAGCGCTTTTCTTTTTCGTTTCTGCCTCTCGGTCCTTCGCCGTGTGGCCACGCCTTTCTCTCCTAAGCCCTCGTCCCCTCACCAGGCCCTCCTTTTCTCGGCTCCTCAAACACCTCGCTGCGCTGCTGAACGGCAGCTCGTCGTGTCTGCATCAATTCGCCATGAATTCCTCCCACACGCCTTCATTCCTGTCCTGTCCCCCGTTCCCGTGCGCTTTTCCTCAACCCGCACGGTCCCCTCACACTTGCCCCGCTACCTCGTCTTTTTCAACCGCGTTTCCCTTCTCCGCCTGTTCCCTGTGGCCGCTTTCACTGTTTCCATCCCTCCTGGCCTCCCTTTCATCGCCCGTGCGTCTGCGGTCCCCTGTCGCAGGCACGCAAAAACCGTGACACTTCCCCCGCTGGTGTGTACCTGCGTCTCTTCTCCTTTTGTGTTTGCCTCAACCGAAGTGCCTCCTGCGGCACCTCGCCCCCCGTGGTCACAACCAAAATGCCCGCTTCGCTCTCACCTTTGCTCGCATCCCTCTCATCGTTTCCCTTCTGGCGCATTGAAGCTCCGCGCTTTTTCCCGCTCTTCGACTTCCTTTTCCTGATGCCCTTAGCCCGTCTCGGCTGTCCGCGTTTTCAGACCCTTCGTCACTGCACCGTTTACTTCCCTGCTTCGTTACTCTGCACGCGCGCGGCGCCCATGTCAAGCCTCCTCATTCACGAGCCTCAAACGCGTCCGGCTCGGTTTCTGGTGCCCAAGGCCCAGGGCGCACATTGCTTGATCCCTTTCCTCGTGTTCGCCGTGCGCCTTCGTCCTGCTGCCAAGCCTCCGTACCTTGTGTCTTGTGTGCCTCTTCCTCCTCCCCCTTTTCGGTCGGTTCCCATTGTCTTTTAGTCCTCTTTTTCTAGCTTCACGCCCCCGCTGCGTTGTCGGCTCATCCTCAGGCTCTGCACAACGATCATTGACGTCTTTTGCCTGATTTTCCGACAATGCGGTGTTTCGTGTGAGCCGTCGTTGCCGTGTTCGTGCTGCCGGTTTTCCCCTTCGTTTGTTCCATGCACGTCGCGCCTCCCAGCCGAGCACCCGCATCAAGCATTCTGTTTCTGCTTTG
Organism: Trypanosoma vivax; assembly: GCA_021307395.1. Classification (NCBI taxonomy): domain Eukaryota; phylum Euglenozoa; class Kinetoplastea; order Trypanosomatida; family Trypanosomatidae; genus Trypanosoma; species Trypanosoma vivax. Next base: position 150,982 of record SOPI01000059.1, on the reverse strand, counting down.
CCAAGCCTATGCCGATCGATCCCTTGTTTTTCCTATGTCCACCAATGCATGACTCCTCCCAACTTTGTTCAGTGTCATCTGAAACACGGTGTGCGGCGTGCCTTCGGTGCTGCCTGTTCTCGCTGCCCGAAGTACGCGCCGCGGGCGTCGGTGCTTCGTCGCTCGGACGGAAGATTCCCCTTTCACAAAAACGCGTGGAACTGTGATCCTTTCCCTATAGTTCCCGCTTTCGCCCTCGCCTACCGTGGCCCGTTGCTGGTTGGCCGTCTTCCGTCTTGTCCCAGGCCGCAGGCGAACCGCTGCACAACATCGCTCTTCCTCACCGGAGATGCTTTTGGCCTGTCGTCACATCAGGCCCCGGGTCTCTCCTTCCACGCCCATCTTTCTCCAACGCCTTTCGTCACGTCTCCCTGTGCCTTGACGCTGGTTCGCACTTCTTCGTTTCAACCGCTTGTCAAATCCAGCTGTGCCTCATTGACCGCTGCTTTCGCGCGCGTCACAGCCTCGTCGGTCAATGCTGCCTCCCCCTTTCCGGCTGTCCCTCGAGGTAGCCTCTAACTGTCTGGCCCGCGGGTGCTGTTCCACCGTGCGTGTGCAGCGTCGTTGCTTCACTAGTTGCTTCGCTCCTCGGACTGTCAAGCTGCGGCTTTGCAGTTCACGGCCAGCATCGCCTCGACTTCTAGTTTCCCTCCACGTCTCTCCGACCGCCCAAGCAAGTCCCTGCTTATCGCGTCCGCTGCGCCCACATCTCGTGCCGACTCGTTTCCCTCCGGTTTCGTGCATATACTGTCGACTGTAGCCTTCCCACAGTCTTTTCTTCGTACTGGCCTTTGTCTTCCTTTTTTTCCCATACCAAGCCGTTCTCTCGGCATGGCGCTCGTCCTTCTGGCTTCAATGCGCACCCTCAGTCGCCGCAGCGATAGGGTCTGTTCGTGCCCGGCGAACCCGTTTACCAAGAGGAAGCTGTCCACGTGCACTTGTCTTCCTGGCTGCAATAAGGCCTGTTGTCCGCATGCCCCGCGGCAATCTGTTCCGTGGACCTTCTGCTAAGAGGCGGTCCGGTGCCCTACGTTGCGCCCTCTGCGTTGGGCATCTGTGCGTCGTGCCCCGCTGCGTGCCGGTCACGTTTTTCTCAGTCCGATGCGCCCCAAACGGCCATGCGCGTCCACGCTGTGCCACGCGGAGTCGCCTTATCCCTCACAGCGCCAGCCGATTTGTGATCGTTGGCGTGCCGCGGCTGTGCCAGGAGATAACGCCTTTCGGCTTTGCCTCTGGACTTTTCTGGCTCTTCCTCATCCTGCCTATTTGATCGTCCGTCTTTTATTTTTTTAGAATTTTGGTTTTACTGTTTCTTGGGTTTTTACCTATTCTTCAATCATTCCGAGCTCTACCCACCCCTTTCTCCAATCTAAGTTGATACACTGACTTCATGTTTCGCTTATTCTTGTCACATTTGTTTCCGTCGTCTGTTTAAAGTGAAGTGTGGTCCCCTGAAACCAGCCGTATGTTTTACAAAACTGTAAAATATACTTTGTAAGGGCTGTGTGCCAGCCCTACCTCTGTGGCTGTTCGAGACGACTGAAATTCCTTAGTGTACTATGTGTTTTAGTGGCGGGTCCCTGATCACCGTTTTTTTTCGCTAAACGGCGACGAGCAGCGCCCATTGGCGTTTTCACGCCCAAACGTGCTGAGAAGAATTTGATCAACCTCATTTTCCCCAGACTCAGACAAATGCTGCGTACTTTTCTCGCACGGTTGTGAGCCTCTTGTCTGTCCCTTTCCTGTCCTGCCGGATATAACTCTGGCGCATGGCCTCCACCTATGTGGAGTGCTGAACCATGGAACTACATTGGGGCGTGCGCTGTCACCGACACGAACTCTATATATGGTAAAAAATAAAACACGTTGAAATGCTGTGAGAAATCTCTCGAACACGTATAACCGCCGACGAAGTCGCCTGCTCGAATATTTCTCTTTGAAGTTAATGAACACACGGACCAAAAGGATGTGCACTGGGTCTAATTAGCACTTGATCGTACGTCGTCTAGTATTTGGGGAAGAGGGGTAGAGAGTTGCTGTTCATTTCTTCTGCTTCAAAGGGCAGGTTTTTTAGGGATGATAGTAGCAAAATGTAGAACAGAGCCGGGCCCACGAAGGGACACAACCCAAAGTTTAAAAATAGATGTGGCGCCAACTGCTAGTGAAAAAACACTCGCGCGCAGCTGTGACAGCAAGAATTCAGAACAAGACCTGGAACAGACCATTGTGGAAGAAATCCATTGTAGAACTGGTCCTTCCGACAATTTGAGGCCCGCCACGGTCCATTGATTGCGTCAGCGCCACAGTGACTTTGGAGACCCGGGCCGTATGGTGGATGGAAACGTGGTCGCGGAAATCGTAGAGGCAGCGACGAGGGCGGTGATGCAGCGCATGTTTGACGGAGCTGGTCAGCAAGTGTGTGGCAGTGAAAGAAGAAACCATGTGTCGCCGCAAGAGGCAAGCACTCCAAGCTTCGTGCGGCCAATGCCGGGTGCCTTCTCTGGGCCTGCCGACGCACAGGGTCAGAGCAGCAACACACAAGGCAAGGACAACAGACCACTAAGTGGAACAAAGGTGAAATGGGCGAGAAACAACCAACAGCAGCACGTTCAACAACAGCAGCAACAGCAGCAGCATAAGGTCACATGGGCAGCTGTGGTGGCACAAAAGGCGCCACCGCAACAGAGACATCGACCCGTGCCGTGGACACCGGTCAGTGCTGCAAGGCGGGACGCGCAGAGACAGCGACGCGCGGACCCGAGAGTGAGAATGACCGAGGGCAATGGTGCGCAAGCGAGGCGGGAGCAGGGCCCTCGGACACCGGTGGCGCAGCAAGGCAAGGGACACAGAGGAACCAAGGCAGAAGAGGTGACCAAGGGACACGCCGCAGCAGCAGCGAGCGTCGCACACGCGCAAAAGACACCTCCACCCTTTGCGGAGGATGAGGTGGATCTGGCGTTGTCCCGCAACATCGCGCAGCTTCTCTATCAAGCGGAATGCGAAAAGATAGAGGTGGCACAGTGCGCCATCAACGTGAAGACGCGGTGGTGGAACACGATGGCGCACGGGCGTGACCTGCACCACTGCCCCGCATGCGCGTTCGCGCACAAACAAGAGGACGCCGTCCTCCGACACTGTCGCGAACAGCACGCGGCGGAGGGCAAGCTGTACCCGTACACGCTGGCGTGCACGCACGGGGTGCAGCAGTGTGGGCCGTCGTGTGCGCTCGCGTCGGTCCTCGCCGTCGTCTCGCACTTCCCCGAAGAGGCAACCTTCTCGCGGGAAGTGCGCGACACCTACGCCGCACCATCAAGAGCCGCAACGGCACACATCGTGGAAGCATGCGGCCTGCAGCTGCCAGTGGGGCCGGCGACTGCGTTGGAGGAGGTGGTCGCCAGAGAGCCTGTGCTCCGGGAGCTCTTTCAGGACAGGCACGTGGCGATCCGGAAGTGCGCCGTGTGTGGAGCGGCCGAGGTGCTGCACGGCGAGGGCGGCAACTTCCAGACAGTGTCCGGAGGCATGGTGGCGCTGCTGCCGCCACAGCGCGCGCCAGTCCGCCTGGACGCTGACGCGGTCATGGCGTGCGTGAAGTCAACGCAGGTGGATCACACCATCAGCTGCACGGGGCGCGCTAAGGGACGCCAGCACGCACCGGCACCGGTCGCCACAGAGCAGTCGCGTGTCTTCAGCGAGGCGGTGGCGGTCGAGATTGGCATGTGGGGTGATGACCCTGTTGGCGTGGACCAAATCCCAATGGAACTGGTACTGCCACATGAGAATGGGTCGGCGACGTTTGGCATCGCGGGTGTGGTGGCAGCAACGAGCCGCACGCACGTGGCGGCCTTCGTGCCAGGCGCGAGCCAACACGGCGCGTGGGACATGTACGACGGGATGGTGCACCGAGTGGTGCCGAATGGGCCGGAACCCAAGACGGTGGTCCTGCTCATTTATCGGCGTCGTCGTGATGAGGACGCTGACATGGATGGTGTGGAGTGCAGCGTGGGCTTCGACGACGCGAACGAGGAGTGTGCGCCGGAAGGTGCGGGTGCGGAGGAGGACCTCAAGCACGCACAGAAGCGGCCGCGCGACGCGCTCGCACAGGCAATGCCAACGGAGATGCCCAGAGACAAGCGTGGCAGAAGAGCGTTTGGCAGCAAGCGAAAGAGAACCCGTGGCACACCGAATGCAACGGGGAGCGACATGGACGAGGAGGACGGGGAGACGTCGATGGTTGAGCTTCTTCGCCTTGTGGGCGAACACCTGGCGCAAACAGACGACGGTGACGAGACCGCGAGCTTGCCTCATGATCCGCCGGCGAGTGCCGAGAATGAGGAAGCGGCACCGCAGTCGGAGGCGGTGGTGGATGTGCGGGCGATGGAAACAGGAGTGCAAGAGGCCGCGTCGGAGACACAGGACGCGGTGGCGGAGACAGGGTCGTGGTCGCACGTTGACCAGCGGCTCATGCCGGCGGTGGTGCGGTGCCCGGTGGCGAACTGCGACGCGGAGTTCGAAGGGTTTCGGCGCAGTGAGGGCATCAAGTCTCACATGAACGGGCGGCACACGGAGGCGGACCGACGCAGCCTCACCAACGAGGCGATGATACCGCAGGGCCTTGTGCGGTGCGAGGTGTGTGGCCACGTGCACGGTGCGTCGGTGCGCGCGAGGAGGGCGCACGTGTCGGCGTGCGGGGACTATGTGCCACGCAAGGCGGCGATGGCGCGCGCGCGCGACAACTACCGGCACGAGACGGAGACGAGCAGCGCGATGCAGGCGGCGGTGCAGCCGGAGCAGGAGCCAGTGCGGACACTGCCGCGGGCGATGCGCGAGGTGTGTGTTGGGCAGGGTGGCGAGAACGACCCCACAACGGACCCGTGGATGCAGGAGCGTGTGGCGACGAAACGGTACCTTCACAAGAAGGAGTGGGCGGCGTGGCTGGAGATGTGCCGGCCGGCGTTCCTTGGCTACGGCGCGTCCAGCCAGGCGGAGCGATGCCGCAGACAGCTTGTCATCATGGACCTTGTTCGCACGCACCTTGCGATGGGGCGCGGCGAGGCGCAGCGCAGGCGTGACGCAGTGGCCGGCCAGGCGGCGCGGGCAGCGGGCGCACGCAACGGAATTCCGCAGGATGAGGGAGCGCAGGATGAGGGAGCGCAGGATGAGGGAGCGCAGGATGAGGAGCGCAGGATGAGGGAGTGCAGGACGAGGATGCGCAGGCACGCCGCACCGCCGCGCGGGTGGAGATGCTCTGCATGCTGAACGCGGCGGGGCGTGCGGCACGCATGTTGACGCGCGACGGTGAGGACCTTGTGCGGAGCAGTGCGGCGGAGGTGGTTCGCGAGGTGGACGGGCTCTACCCACAGGAGGATGTCAGCACGTTTCCGCAGCCGCCGCTGCCGGTGACGGTTGTGGGGGTGGAGAAGGACGAGGTGTCGCGTGCGATCCGGCGGCGCCTGACGCGCGGCGCGGCGCCGGGCCTTGACGGGCGGACGCGGGAGCTGTTGTACCCGCTGACGCAGGACTCGGCGCTGCTGATGGAGGTGACGGTGCTCACCGCCGACATCCTGAACGGCAACGTGTCGGAGCAGATGGCGCACCGCCTGCGCGCCACGGCGCTCACCATCCTGCGCAAGCCCAACGGCAAGTACCGGCCGATCGGCGCGGAGTCCGTGTGGGCGAAGCTGGCGTCGATGGTGGCATTTGATCGCGTGGTGGAGGCGAGCCGGCGCATCTTTGCGGGCGTGCAGTTCGGTGTTGGTGGGCAGATCGAGCTGGCGATTGCGCGCGTGCGGAAGGACTTTGAGGAGAAGGGCAGTGTGGCGACGCTGGACGGGTCGAACGCGTACAACGCCATCAGCCGGCAGAAGGTGCTTGAGGCGCTCTTTGGGTTCGAGGAGCTGCGGCCGGCGTGGTCGGTGGTGCAGCTGCTTCTGGGCGTGCCCGGCGTGGTGGGCTTGTACGATGGCGGGCGCCTGGTGCACGCGTGGGCGTCGACGCGTGGTGTGCGCCAGGGCATGGTGCTTGGCCCGCTCCTCTTTTCGCTCGGCACCATTGCCGCGCTGCGGCGCTTGCAGGCGGAATGGCTGCACGCCTCTTTTGTGGCGTACCTGGATGACGTGACGGTGGCGGCGGCGCCGGGGCACCTGGAGGCGGCGTGCGGTGCAGCGGCGCAGGCGATGGAGGAACTCGGTATCAAGAACAACGCGGCCAAGATGGAGGTGCTTGACCCGACGTGCCTGTCTGGGTTTGGCGACGCGCGGCGGCTGACGTGTGCGCGCGTGCTGGGCGCGTTTGTGGAGTGCGATGCGGCGCACGAGGCGGAGGTGACGGAGGCGGTGGACAAGCGCGCCCGCGAGACGGAGAGGCTGTTCCGCGCCATCCTCGAGTGCCCGCTGGCCGCGCGGACGCGGTGGCGACTGCTGTCGGCCTCTGCGCTGCCGCGCCTGACGTTCCTGCTGCGCAACCACGCTGCCAAGCACACGCGTGGTGCGGCGGAGTGGTTTGATGCGCGTGTGGCGGCGGTGCTGAGTGCGATTGTGGGCCGGCCCGTCTCGCAGCGAGCGCGCGACGTGGCGGCACTGCCCATCGCCATGGGCGGGTGCGGGCTGCGGCGGCAAGTGACGATCGCAGAGTTTGCGCACGAGTGCGTGGGCCACAAGAACCTGCAGCGCTCCAAAACCGAGGAAGCGGACAGAGACCTATCCAACGCCCTATTCGCCACCGTCTACGGTGCTGAGCGTCAGGTCTTGACCGCCAACGCGGCGGCGGGTGCGGGCAGGGCCTTGACGGACCCGCAGGTGTGCACGGACGACGCGGCATTTTGCACCTACGTGCTGGAGCGGTTGCTGGAGCGCGTGCTGCCCGACGGCCAAAAGTGCGTCTGCGGCGCGGACGCCTCCAACTGGCACGTGCACACGTGCACCAAGCTGCACGGCAAGCCGCGCCAGCTGCGCCACGACGTGGCGAACAGCAAGCTTGCGCTGGGGCTGCGCTTGTGCGGCTTCGACTGCACGACGGAGCCGCACCTCAACGAGGTGAGCAAGCGGCGGCCCGACCTGCTCATCACGGGCCTCGGCACACAGGCCGTCACCGACGTGACGGTCACGCACCCGGCGGTGCACCCGCGCGGCGGCAAGCGCAGCGACAGCCACAGCGGCATCATGACGTACGAGGAGGCGCAGGCAGTGTACAACCCCGTCCACAGCGCCAAGGTGCGCTATCAGGAGAAGTGCCGCAAGTACGCGCACTGGGCGTCGCAGAACGGCCTCAACTTTGCGCCCTTTGTGCTGCTGACGAACGGCGCCGTGTACGAGCAGAGCCGCACCTGGCTGCGCAAGGTGATCGCGAGCCACGACCACCGGCTCACGGTCACGACGGCGTACGACTTTGTCACCGGCGACGTGGTGGCCGCGGTGCTGCGCGGCAACGTGCACGTGTTTGCGGTGGCGGGGTCCGGGTCCGGGTGCGAGGCGCGCGCTGGCTAGCAGCACCCCGTGCAAGTAAGGAAAGAAGATCGTCACCAGAAAAGGATTAAGACTTAAAAGATACAGCGCAAACTACTGTTTAATCGTCTGTTATTTTTAGTCTATTTCACATTAGTCCATTGTGAATTTTGGATGAGATCATATCAGTTCGCACGCGGCGTTGAACGGTCTCAAATTATCAGGCACCTTCCGTGCAAAAGGCCGCTTTTAAACATGGATTGTTGACCCAGAGACCTCTAATAACTGTAATGCAACCTGTATTGCTCTACTAAAGCAAAAAAAAAAAAAAACGAACGGACGAAAAGCGGACGAAAGCACGACAATGGTGGCGATAAACTAAAAAATTACTAGCAGTACGATACCTCAATCAGTGCTGACGCATTACTTCTCGTCTTTTTGCCTCGTGACATTGACAATCAACGGTTTGTCGTCTTAACAACGAAATAGGGAAATAGGCTTCTTGGATTTACTGCATTTATGTTTCTGTGTGTTGGTAGCGGGGTGTTCATGCTCCGCGTTGCAAAGAACTGCTTGCCCTGGTCACAGGAAGTGAAGAATGTTCGTTCCATGAGCCGCATTTTCCATCCAGCGTTCCGCCGAAGATCCACTGCTCTGGAAAAGGAAGGGGCCTTCCATAGTGGTTGGGTCCCGTATTAATTGCCAGGGCAGGGTGCAACAAATAACCCCGCGTTCAGTAAAAACTCCAGTGGTTCACGGAGCAATCGCGTATTTTGCGCAACGAATGCGCCGCGCTACTTGTGTGAATCGCGTTGCCTCATCTCCCTTCGCTTTACCAGCGCCTCGGTGCATATGTCACACGTGGGATCCCGGTGGTGCAAGTTATCAAAAAACTTAGGACCCCACTTGTGCTCGTCAGTCACCGTCCGCCACGACAACTTGTGCTTCACCGCCGCCTCATCGGCCTCCAGCTTGCGCAAATGGCTCGCAAGTCGCAACACCTCTTCACTAACGTTGCTGTAGTCCCAGTCCCCTCTTCGGCCCATACGCTCCGGCAGGAACTCCTCCACATCAATAATGCTCCGGTACCCCATCGGCACAAACTCATCGGCATTGGGCGCGCCCCAATATATCGGAATAGAGCCGGCGAGAAGGGCGTGGTAAACCTTTTCCGTCACGTAATCGGTCTCTTCCGTGTTCTCCAAAGCAATCGCGTACTTGTAGTTCCTGAAGACACATATCTTCAGCTCGTAACGGCTGTTTTGCAAATGGGCGCACTCGGGCGGCGTCGAATTCGTCCTGCCTTTGCGCCCATAGTTGTGTACGGGGTAGTACTTGCCCAACTCCTTGACCAAGTCGTCCCGCCGACTCCCTCCTGCGGTGAAGAAAACCGCAATGGCCGAATGCCGCGCGGACCAGTCATTCCACAGCTCCTGCTCCGAAACGGCCTCAACCCTGTTCTGCTCGACAATGTCAGAAAACAGGGAGGCGTGGTGCCGTGCCCACGTGAAGTAGTACTTGCGGTGCTGGTGGCAAGAGATGTAGAGATCGTGCAGCCTCAGGTACTCATCACTGCCATGATATCCCAAGCTCTCATTGCTCTCGCCAGTGTAGAAGAGCGTCAGGTACGGCGGCACTGTCTTGCGCTTAGTGTCAGGAGGCGTACCACGGTGGTTGATGGTGACATCGGCAATCTTGAAGGGCTCCTTCGCTCTATTGTTCCTAATGTAACACGTAAAGTTCTCATTACTAACGTTCGGCACCGCGCACTGTTGCACACAACCCCCGTCGACCTGGTCCGCCTCAATCGAGTACTCGCAAAGGAAGGAGTTGTCTTCCATGGGGACGATGAGGATGTCGCGCATGGCATTATACAACGGAACGGTATTGTTCTCCAACACCCCCTCCAACTTGCTGCCGTGTGAGCAAAAATACAACACAACTAAAAAAACGTGTGCAACAGCCAGAGAAATCAGTGCTGCTCTATTTGGGGACCTCTTCGCCAGTCGTTTGGCTCGGAGCACCCAACTGCTGGCGCTTAACATATCTTAGCGGAGAAGATGCGATACACACAGTTGGAGAGGCAAAAAAAAAATGGTCGAACATTCAGGCGAGGAGGTGAAACAATAAAAAACACTGCAAACTTGAACACATATGGAAAGGACATTGATTCATTATGGTTTACCCAAGAAAAGAGGATGACGGGAGTGGAAATGAAAAAAAAAAAAAAAAACTGCACGAGGAGCACGATAATTTAAGAAAAGAATAATAATATCAATTCGGGAAAAAAAGCAAACGATCGTCACATGTCATTTACAACCGACTTGCTCGAATAGAACAATAGGAGCAATGGTCTAAAAAGTGACAACAGTTTACACTGTAGACTTTATAGAAAAATATGAAAAATAGCGGCAGCCAGTGAAAGCACATTCTCAAACGCACAAGATTGAATGAAAATTAAAGTTAATCGTAAAAAAATAATGTTCACAAGCAGAAGGAGAAATACGTCACTATAAAAATAACTAGCTATTGAGGATAGGCAAGCAGTGACACGCGTCACTAATGAAGACACAGGTGACAACAGTGAGCACCACATGCGTGCAGCACCAGTAAACATCGACACTGACGCGTCACGAAGCATCGACACACACCGCACCACTGCCGCAAGCGGAATAGCGCTGAGGCGTCAGCGTGGCTGTCAACGCGCCTCACAGTGCAGGCAAAAGCGCGCACCGCGGCCTGACATGTTGCGAGCTACCTTGCGAGGGTGTGGCGGGAGGAGGTACGTGATGGGTGAGAAGAGTGGGGGGTGGGAGGGCGAGGCACGCAGAGCGCGGCTGCACGGGTGACTGCAGCTGGAGGGCAGCGGGCGCGCATGGCACACGCGCAGCAAATAGACACCGGGAAGAGGGGCAGGCAAAAAACGTGGCGGCCCACAGTGGGACGCGCCATTACAGCATTCGAGTGTGCAACACACAATTAAGACTTACGATTAGCTCAGCTTATCCAGCACATCTTATTTCACGGCTCCAACGCGCTGCGCGGGTGCGCAGGCAGGTGTACTTACATAATCACATGCACGAGGCATCAGCCACGCAATCCCTCGCTTACGAGAGGGGGAAGTACGTCTGTACATTGTGGTGGTGGTGCGGCCGCGAGAGGGCCAGCGGTGGTCCGCCACCACCCCGTTGCGAAGGGGAGGGGAGCGCACGTCCTCACGCGGTACCGCGCAGCAGGGCCAGCAGCTGCTTGTGCAACGGCCTGCAGCCAGCGGCGACGCGGTCAGACGCATCCCGTGCCTTGCGCGACGCGTCCTCGGCACGCACAGCCGCCTCGCGGGCAGCCCTCGCGCCAGACCTGATCAGCGCCCTCGCCTCCACCGCACTCTCAGCCGCGTGCTGCATCTCCTTCGCGCTCTTCTCCACCGTAGCGACAGCGGCCCTGAATGCACCGCGGCTCGCCGTCAGCGCCGCGGCAGACGAGTTAACGGTCTGCGCGTCCGACGCGTTCACGAACTGCAGCAATGTTTGCATCGCATCATCAAAGCTCTCAACATCAGCGCCCTTCATCTCCATCACTTCCTTGCATTCCTTGTGTTTGCTGATAGACACTATATCTTTGAGTGTGGCTACGGTGTCGTCGAAGTGCTGCTCAACACGCGCCACAACGTTCTTGACACGCTGCAGGGTGTCCGTGATGTTGTCCTTCGCTTTGGCAGCGGCAGCAGCACCGCCTCGCGCAGCGCTCGCAGCGGCCTCGACGTGCGCAAGTGCGGCAGCGGCACTCTCCTCTGACTCCTCCACCAGGCGGCGCATCTCCACCACCCTCTCGCCTTCACTACCCGCCTTCGCCGCCGCATTGTGAGCAGCAGCCGCATCAGTGCCAGCGTCCACGTCCTTCCCCGCTGCTTGTGCCGCCGCCGTGTCACGTGCCCGCACAGCCTCAGCGACAGCTGCTTCCACACGCTCGCTCACTTCGCCCAACGCATCCACGTCCCTGCGCACCTTCTCCATCGCCTTCTGCACTCGGTCCTGCTCCCGCAGTGTGTTGCTCGCAACTGCTTGAGCCTTCTTCAGCTCGGCCTCCAGGTCAGCATCAAAGGGCTTCTCTTCTTCGATGTGCTTCCTCACCATGCACAGCTCTCTTCGTCTGTTCGCGAGCTCAACTTCGAGTTTGTTCTTTGTGTCCTCCCTTTCCTTCTCCGCCTCACCTATTGCGTTCTTCACCGTATCTTCTTTCCGAGTGATGTTGTCGAGGATCTCCTGCACAGCCCGCCACTGTTTTGACAGCGATGTTATATTTTTAATCACATCATGGTCCTTGTACCGGTCTTTCGCATCTCCGGTGATCTCAGTAACAACTGCGTCCAGTGGCCCAGTTGTCGGACCACCATCATGACCACTGCAGTCGCTTGAAATTTCTTGGTCCTTTTCACCAGTGACGTTTTTGATGTCTTCTCTTATTGCGACCAATCGAGCACGCAGCGGTCCCACTGTCGCCAACGCGGTCACATTCATCTCGTCAATTATTTTGCGCACGGCGTCCGCATCCACAATGGCTTCCTTGGTCACGACCGTCGCCTTCTCGAGGTGAGCGTCAACAGACCCCGCCCTATTGCTGAATATCTCGTTCGCGGTGGCGGAGTTCGCGCGCGGGAGGACGTATTTGAACACCGAGCGGTACTTCTCCATCGTCTGATTGTTCCACTCCATCTTTTTGGAATAGCTCTCAATGTCGGTGGCGCTCTTAACCGCCTGCCCGCTCCATGCAGCTGCCATGGACTGGAACGCGGAGAGTTGCCTGCTCGCGTTGCAGAGAACGCTGTGCTGCCGGGTGTAATTTTCGACAAACTTCTCCACCTCCAAGGCAGTTTCCTTTTGCACCACTGCAGTATTTTTTTCGGCGACAGTCAAGTCAGCCAGTCCCTGGACAAGCGGCACAACGACGTTGTCCAAATGTTTATTCAGCCTATCCCAGAGCCTATTCCATGCACTGTGGGGCTTAGTTTTTGTTTTATCTGCCTTTTTTATTGCGTTCCAAACCTCGTCAGATGACTTCTTCCAATGTTGTTTTGTCTTATCTTTCCACGCAGTGAGGTTAGTTTTATTTGCCTCAATTTTGCCTCTGACTACGTGCAACGGCTCAATTTTCACACCACACTTACCACAGTCGCTAAAATTGCTTAGCAATCTACCGATCTCCTCCTCTGTAACTTTAGTATTACCTTTGAAAACAGAGTAGTCAACTAGCAATTTCATGTTAATGGCTGTCTTCGAGAGGCTCACCACTGTAAACAATTCTAGGACTTGGTGCTCGGCATATGAAGTTGACGCTTCAGCTTCCTCCACACGTTTTTCGTCAAGATTGTAGTTCATTATAGTGGCCTTTCGCCTTGCTTCGTTAATTTCCGTCCTCACCCTGTCAATGTTGTCACTCGTGTTGTGGGCGATCAGTTCAAGGGCCATGAAGGTAGTGTTCACCATCTCGTACAGTCCAATCCACTGGCATGTTGCACACTCCGTGGTATCGTCACCATACACTGAAGCGTGGCGAGCAGAAGTACCGGCACTAGCCGCACCAATGGCACGCGCATGGCAGAGCACAGCCACCACAACCACAAGGGCAACCTTCATACGCATCTTCGCACTGCTGTCGCTTGTGAGTGTTTTCTAGGAAGGCCAGTCAGAGCAGCGTTGGGGAGATGGAGAAGGTGACTGTAAAGCGAGCGGGTGGCGCAGAGTGGGGCAGCAAGCAGACAAGGCAGTCGACAGAAACTGGAGGGGAACAAGGCAGCACACATCGAGCACAGAGAAAGGAAGAGAGTGTGAGAGAAGGCACTCATGTGCATTCACAATTTTTGTGTGCATATGGAAAGATGGTGTAGGAGGGAAGTAAATTCCTGTCGGGGTTTGTGAAATGACAGAACCCGTACGTCATAACACAGTAAAAGTTTGCGGTGGCTTGGCCTTTACTATTTGGACAACTACTTGCGTGAACCAAAAAAAATGTGCGATATTTTATGTGCTTTGGCCATTCTCTCGCATTGTCGACGGCTAATGAAATCGGCGATTGTCACGCTGTCATAGGCACAATGACATAATTTCCTTGAATTCTGCGAATGCAAAAGCCACAACTGCACTGGTAAGTGCACCACGTGAGGCAAAAAGAATACAAAAATGCGCCTCACGGGCAGATCAAAAGGTCCCAAACATCGCTGTGCTTTTCACGTAACACGACACGCTGCTCACACGTGACTGCCGAACTGCCATCAGTGCGGTAAGTAAACTGACAACTTACCTGGCGTGCGGATAAACGATGGCCTTCATTCCCGTGAGATGAGCTAATCACAAAAAAAAAAGTGGCATTGTTTCTTTTTTCTCTCTTGTGTATGTACGCGCGCATGCGTGCTCATGCCTCATCGTTTCTTTTAGCGCAAAATTTGTGGCTTCCCCCCACTGCGCTCGTGCCTGTGAGTTTGGGGGTGGCAACGTCGAGGGATAAAATTGCTGCCCAGTTACCGGCTTCAGTCAAAACAGAAATGTGACAAGTCGCAGTGCACCACCACTTCACGCCTCACCTCACGCAGCGGTGGATTTCTTCGCAAAATCAATACACAAAAAACTGGGGCACCGTCGTCACATGCGTGAAACGGCAAGTTCGTCAGCCAGAAATGTGTTGGCCCATTCATGTGCCTCAGTCCCTTCCACCTTTTCCAAGCAGAAACCGCACCGCATCCTCCAACGGGACGCGGCGCCCACACCTTTTCGGTGGCGTGTCGCCCTCCTCTTCCTCTTTTAATGCATCGGCCTGGTTGCTGTTTTGTGCCTCTTTCGCACACATCTTGGCGCGCGCAAACTCAACTCGCATGGCCTGCATGGCTTCCTCACGATCCTTCCGCATCAGCTCCTCTCTGGCCGCCAGTGTTGCGGCCTCGATCTCATCAAGAGCACTCAGTGCACTTGTCAGCATCGCCTCGCACTCGGCACGGTCGGTGCGAAATACAATCAGCGTGTCTCCAACATCCTCCACAACATCAGCGCCAGCAAACTCCTGGAGCAACTCCAACGCACCGCGCTGCTGTATCACACATCTATGCACATTTTTGTTGCCCAGTCGTAGGCGGCGGTACTTTGCCTCGTCAGGGTGCTCCAGCACATTTTTCAGAATGGTTCGGAGCACCTCAATGCTTTGCGTGGAGCTATAGAGGCCGTCACCCGCATCGTCTGCACAGAACTCTTGCGTGATGTAAGACTGAATCTCCCCAACCGCCTTGGCTTTCGCACACCGCTCGCGTCGCAACTCAACGACCAATCTTTGCCGCGAACAATTGAAGCCCCGCGCATTGGACATTGTCCGTCGATCCCGCCGGCGCAAAAACTGCAAGGCATCCAGCGCTTGGCCAAGGAGCTCGCGCTGCGGGGCGTGTGGCAGCACTAAACATCCCCCTTCCGAGTGGTTTAGGTCAGTAACAAATCCAAGCGATGCCAACAGCAGCTTCACCCCCGGCACAACGAAGAGCTGTGACCGCAGCGTGCAGTTTTCGAGGCGCAATCGCCTGTACCTCTGTTCGTGTGGAAACTGCAGAAGGTTGCGGAGTATTGTTTCCAGCAGATCATACGCCTTTTGGCGTTGCATTTGTCCAGCAACATCATTGTTGAACCCACTAATGTCCACCCCTGCAAATGCCGCAGTCTCCTGCTGCTGCATTTCCTCACACGCACCCGTATACGCCATCGGTGTGCAGTGCTCTGGGGTTTTTTCTGTTGCATACTGAAACTCCCCTTCCATTGCGGCGCCGGTCCTGAAACCTTCCACCAACCGCACCGGCTCATCGGACGCGAAAGCCGACCCATCACTCGTGCCATGACTCTCCGCAGTGCTGCTCATCCTTCACTGTTTAATATTTCGTTCCTCTCCCCCCTTTCACACACCGCTACCACCAACACCACTTTTAACGCTCCGTGGGCGGCAGGCGAAAGCACTGGAGCAAGAAAAGGGAGAGCACCTAAAAATAAAATGAAAAATGAAAAAACCAGTAATGGCGGTTACTAAAAGAAAAGGCACCCTCGTATGTGACAGGGGCGCAAGGTCAACAGAGTGAAACCCACAAGGACAGTGCCAACAACGACCAGCTTGTGAAAAACGGAAGAAGCATCCCCGTCATAGCGCACTGAGAAGAGGAGGAAACAAAGTTTTTGGTGTTGCGGTTCTTTCTTTCTTTCTTTCTTTTTCATTTGCCCTTCTCTCCGCCTTCCTTGTCCCCTCATCAACTCCTCGAACCATGTCATTTACTGCCAGAATTTAGTCGCCGTAAATTAAGCCTTTAAAGAACAAAACATAAAGCCATCACACCCACATCTCACGCCTCAGGTGAGAAAACAACAACAACTGCAACGTGCCACTCACAATTCCGCCTATGCCCCTGACGTTGCACTGCCTTCCTTTCCTTGTCCACACCAAGCGCGGCTCATCTCGTCTCACTTAAGAACTGTTCGGTCCTCTGTATTGACTCCCTCACCAGGCGTCTAAAAAACAATACGGAGCTCTCAGCACCTTCATTGTGAAACGGCACTGCAGACGCCTCACATCCTTCGCTGTGCGCCACTTTGTTTCCTCTACCCCGCCTCTCCACCTCCGCTGCAAGAAGTCGCATGGCTGTCTGGACAATAAGGTGCAAACGAAGAAAAGAAAGTCCCCTTAAAAGTTGAACGGCGGCCTTTATTTCCTCTGCCTGCGTGCCCTCTTGTGGCCCTTGGCGATTCAGTTCAATGTCGACGCCGCCCTCACCGTGCAGCAGCGCCTCTGTGGCAACTTGGGACGGACTATGCCCCGCACCTTCCCCAGGTGTGAGCCCATCTCCACCGTTGGCCACTGCGGCCTCCACACCCTTTTCTTCTGATGCTTCCGTCTTGACAATAGGCACCATCTCCACCAGCGCCATCCCTTCAGCACCGTCATTTCCCCCTTCTTTTTCTTCTTCCCTTCCCTCTTCCTCCTCATCCGACAGTAAATACACCACTCTTTTATCTTCAATCACCTTCTTCTCTTCCACCTCCGCGTCGTGTGGCTTTTCTTCGCTCACAGTCATCTCAGTCTTCCCAACTGGGTGGCGCACTGCACGACGCCGCTTCTTCCGGCGACCACAGTAAAAACGGGTCTTGCGAACTTTTTTCGCAGGCTCCTCCTTCCGCACAGCTCCACCGGTGGACACAGACTTCGACTCAATCTCTCCTTCACTCTCCTCAGACGAGAAGATGTCGGGCTCTTGGAGGTTTTTGTGCTCCTCGCAGAAGCTCACAACATTCCTGTTAATCTTGTAGAGATTCAGCACCGTCATCTCCTTAAGTTCCAGTGCACGGGTGCGGTACCGGCGGTCCGCAGCGGAACGCGTCTGGAAAAACGTGCGTATATTGTGCACAAGCGTTTCCACATCATCGTGATACTGCGACACGCAATTGTACTCTCCATTCTCGAGGCGTTCCATAATGGTGCATAGGCTCATCCGCCTACCGCGTGTGTGCTGCCGCCACGCCTCGTAGCGACTGTGACCGGGCGCCAGGTCAAGGTTTTCACTAAGGAAAATCGAGAACCTCTTGAAGCTGATGTACTGATTCAGCCACTTGGCGAGAACGTAGCGCAGCTGCCGGCGGCGGTACTCCACTCGGCGCCACAACTCCACCGCAGTCTTCTGTGCTTCCCGCACTTGCTCCCGCGTCGGCGGCGAGGGGGGCGACTCGTCATCTGGGAGCTCCTGCCACTCAGAGGCAACACACTTCTTCAGCGCCAGGTCAACCACGCGGAAGACGTACCCGAGAAGAAGCTCCAAGTCCTCATCACTCGGCCCATGCGGAATGTCGCATGTGATGGCACGCAGCTGCCTGTTCAACTGGTTGTCACCAAGGAAGTGAGTGCCCGCATCACCCTTTAGTGTGGGCGTGATGATGAGCACATCCGTGTCACACAGCAGGTTGAGGTAGTAGCGGAGAGCCTTCATGCTTCCCTGTCGCTCAGCGTACTCCTCTCCTTCCATGGGGCCGCAGTAATTACTAGTCAGTCCGTGCTCCTCCAACCAGCTGTCTAGACCGTATAAAATTAGCAGGGAAGGTCCACTGGACTGACGCACCGCCGCGATGGCCGAATATATGTGACCCGAGTCGAAGCAACTGCTGTGAGAGACTGGACTCGTCTCTGAAGGATCGCCGCCTTGGGGAAGTAGAGCGTGTGCTGCTGCCATTGAACTGTTACAGTCTACAGCGAGGTGCTGTAGGTGCAGAGCGAACGTGCGGATCGATGGTAGCGCCTTGACAAGGGCAAGCGCCGCCTTTTTAACTGCAAATTCGGATTCTTCTCTACTTGTCGCTCCGCCGCAAGGGGATGCGCTAAGCGAGAGGAGTAGTGGGCGTGCCACGTGAGGAATAGGAAAGCTGCTCAGTTCTAGTATAGCTATAGCAGCGTCGCTGCAATCACGTCTTTCGCGAGCGAGAGCGGCCGACGCACTGGGCCACTCCGCTGCAACTGACGATAACATTTTTCTCTCTGTGGATTGAAGCAAGTACCTGAGGTGCTCTTCGACACCTGGTGCCGATGATGCAACCCCTCGGCGCACCGAATGCCTAACGCGGTGCATAGCAATGAAGAAATCTTCCTTCTGCACCGCCAGAGCATCCAATGGAATCTGTAACTTTCTGCTCGTCACATATATCTGTGGTACCGCCGTGCGCAAGCGATTAAGGCCAGCTTCAGTGCACACAGCCTGCAACTCTGCGCCTGACCATCCTGCGCATTGCATCGTGAGCTCCTGCAGGATGTCCTCACGGTCAGGATGGTCCACTTGCAGCACTGGCCGGGTGACAATGTCGAGAATGTGCCGTCGAGCAGCAGCATCAGGGAGTGGGAAGTGCAGCTCTCGATCAAACCTCCCGGGGCGACGAAGGGCCGGATCAATCGTGTCTGGACGGTTTGTTGCACCGATTACAACCACCTGCCCGCGATCATCGAGGCCGTCGATCAGGGCAAGCAGCGTAGCAACGAGTGCGGCCTGCGACTGCTCCGACTTGGCGTGTCGCACTGGCACAAGGCCATCGAGCTCGTCAAAAAAAATAATGCTCGGCTGCTGACGCTTCGCCTCCTCAAAGAGCATCGTCAGCTGCCGTTCGCTTTCGCCCACCCACTTGGAGAGAATATCGGCACCTTTGCGCATAAAGAAGGTAATCTTTCTATGCGTGTAGCGCATGCCTTCGTTAGCCAGCGCTCTGGCCATGAGGGTCTTTCCTGTTCCCGGTGGGCCAACAAAGAGCACACCCCGCGGCGGGGACAAGTTCACCGCCTGCAACATGCCCGGGTACAGGAGCGGAAAAAGAACCATCTCGCGCAACATCACAATGTGCTCGGGTAAGCCGCCCACTTTTTCGAATGTCACAGAGCGGTCAAGGCACAGGGGAGTGATGTCCCCAGGAGGCGCCGTGCTCTCCACCACGGGATGCCGATGATGCTGCGGGTCATTGGCGCCGTAGTCGGCATCGTGCTTTTCGCTGAACCCAAGAAACGCATTTTCTATGCGACGCTGGCGGCGCACCGCCCGCCTCTTCTCTGCCGACTCCTTGCTGTCATTGACAACATCCTTGAGATAGTGGTTGATCGGTATATTTCTGGCAGCGCATTCCCTTGCCTTCTTCGTCGCACGGCGTACCTCACTATCGCTCATGAACTCCGGTGCAGAGTCGTCGGAAGACGAATGCCTTGCAAATATATCATCGTCCCTGTCCTGCCCACGAGAGGCATCACGCAACGATTCAATACTAATCGAGGAATCAATGGACGACTCTCGCTCACGCTTATATTGTGACACGCCTCTACCATAAACAACGCTGCGTTTCGCATGCGAGGCCTTCTTGCCGCAGTCGCTCACGCCGTCAACAGCGGACTCGGCGTCATCATCACTCCCTTCATCCCGAAGCGATGATCGCGTGCTCTCCTCGTTCAACGAATTGAGCGTCTTGTTCATTCGCAGTACCGCGCGCCGGGCTGCATCGCGCTCGGGGTACCGCGTGTTTATGTGAAAATCATCGGCCACCTGCAAGGGGCGACGCTTAGGAAGCAGCACCTTCGACACGTACATGGTGTCGTACGATGGGGGTGTTGGGCGTGGAACCCGGCAACCGCGACCAAGACGCTCGCAGAATGCGTCGCTCCCAACGATCGAATGATCGTTCAAGGTGCCGTTTACATCGCGATTTGTGTCTATTACGCGCTGGCCATTGTACCGCGACCCTGAACGTGTAGCGACCATTCTACCTGCATTCGTGTGCGGGCCAAAGGGTGGGAACAGGTGGTGGGGATAAAGACGACAAACTGAAAGCAGGTTGCTGCCAGCGGCTGTCCCATGGGTGGCCACAGGACACCAGTGGAAGCACAATGAAGCTGTACACACAAAAGGTACGAGGGAAGTGCAATGGTACTACCTACACGCAGTGGTCATCGGATGCGGCTCCGCACTGGCTAAACAACGGAGCGAGACTTGTGAGTAAAGACACGGGAAGCAACGACAGTAGCAACACGCCAACCGCACATCGTTCGTGCCTCCAAAGTCACACAGCCCACTTCACCGTATTTGTTCTCCTATTTCTCTCCTTTTATTTAGCCCCATGCAAAACCGCAGGCCCTCTCTCTCTCTCTCTCATTTACACCACTGAACAATGTCCCGTGCACGAAGAGCGAAAGCATACCAAAAACACTTTTCATTTCGTGCTGCAGCAGAGGTCAAAGCACCTGCTTGTCGTTTATTTATTTTTTGAGAACTGGATGTTGCCAAGATGTTCACACTGCGAAGGCACCACCACCTTCTGCTTTAATGCTGAGTTTTAACGGAGCTGGCGCGCGGATGGCCAGCGGCCTTTTCCAGTTCGCGTCGTCGCTGGGCACGCTTGCGCGCCGCCTCCTGCCGCTGCTTCCGCTTCGCCTCCGTCTCCTGCTGCACAGCCACCAAATCATCACGTGCCTTGTGCTTCACCTCACTGTCCTCAATCCAGTCAATATTATGTTTAAGTGCCGATGCCGCATCGCGACGCTCCTGCAATCGCGCCCTCTCCATGCGCCGCTCCCACAACGCCTCCTGCCGCTGCTGCTTGATGTGCTCAACGCGCTTCATAACCTTAAGCGTGTTGTGAAGGAGCTCGCGGTTGTACTTCACAGGGACATGGCGACGCTGCTCAAAGTCCATTGTACTGTCCACTGCAAGCTCCTTGCCATTGGCCTTGCGGAACGTTTTAGTCCATTTTAGTTTCATGGGATTGCGCTTCATGCCAAAGTTCTTGCGGCACTTGGAGGCACAGAAGCGGAATATCTTGCAGTCGTTACGCACAAACATCTGCCCATGACCGGGGTAGATGGGCGCACCGCAGAAAGAACACTGCTCGATCCTCATAACGTGACTACGCCCTTTTGTATTTGTGTCCACATGACCGGGAGAAAGCGGATAAAACACGCGGAGAAGGTGTGGGATCAGGGAGAAAAAGCTGCTGCACAATAAGAAGGGGAAACATTGTCTACTGTGGAAGGCACACAGCCGTCTCTGCAGCTGAGCGAGAATAGTGATAATAATAATAGTAATAATAATAAATTGGAATCGGCCCGGAAAAGGCGTCCTGCTGGCCTGTAGGCAACATGTTCTGTAATGGAGATCTAACGCAGTTCCTTAACACCGGTCTACGGAGCACCAAGAAAGAAGAAAGAGGTAGGAAGAGGGCGTGGGCAAAACAAACAAGAAAGACGCGGAGTTTTGACAACTGTGTGGGCCCGTGTGTCTGTGCCGCAGCGCCACCACCTGATCCTCAACCCGCTCCAGGCCTTCCTCACTCACACCGAAAACCTGTATTTGTAGTGGTAGCAGCAGCAGTGCAGTGGACGAATACAGTGAAGATAATAAGAAATCCATAATGCTTTGTAATCGCTGCATGTTGCTCCTGCTGCTGTTTTCTGCTTTTTTTTTTTTACATCTAAAAAAAAAACACACACACATACACATGAAAAGTGTGCAGTATGAGACTGCAGAGTACAGAGCAATCTCACGAAGATTTTTCTTGCCGTCGAAGGGCCAGTAGTGCGTTCAATAATAGCCGCTGCCTCAACTCCTCTACAACTTCATCAAACGTGGTGTCAGCGTCTATATCAGCGCACGTGACCTGCTGTAGACCGCAGTCGAGGTCAAGGAGCGTCGGGTTCTTCAGTACCGTGCGCTTCATCGCTTTCAGTAGTTGTTTCATGTCGTCATCCACCATATTGGCGTCCAGGGCGGCATCGCGACCAACTCCAAGCAGCACCCCATTCTTTGCCAATGTCTTTGGGTACGAGGTGGAGATGTAGAACGCCTCCATCCCGGGCTTGTTCTCCAGCGCTGTTACCATCGCTTCAATGTCGCACTGGTTTATCTCCGGGTTACCGCTTAGGTCCAGTCGCCGCAGAGGCTGCGCTTTACCATTGTCCGCACACAGAGTCGCCAAAAGCGGCCCGTGAACATCCTCAAAGTCGTTGTAGCTCAAGTCAACGCTCTGGAGAGACGGGTGCTTTATCAGAGTCTCCAGCAGGCGCTCAAGGCCACATATCTGGTTGCGGATGTCTTTGCAGTACTGCTGCTTCCTAGAGCCAAGTAAGTTGTGCGAGAGGTCGAGCTGTGCCAGTTCCGCGTTGTCCTTGATACCTGGAAGGAGCACAGTGGCGTCGGTAATTCCATTGTATGCCAACACAAGCCGCGAGAGTACGGGCGAGCTGGTGAGCAGGTGATTAATAGGACCCACAGCGTTACCAATGTTGTTCCGGCTAAGGTCGACATCAGCGAGTGATACCGGCATGGATGCGGGGGCAGGGAAAAGCACTTCCATGCCTGAGGATCGAATGTTGTTGTTGCCAAGGTTTATAACTCTAAGCATGGGACGGCGGCCACTCAACACGGAGCTGTACAGCGTGGCGGCAATGTAGTTCAGTGCAGTTGTATCATGCGGGGACGCCGCGTCCCCACAAAGATCATTGCTCTCAAGATCTAGCTCTTCCAGTAGCGGGATAGTGGCAATCGTCTGCAACAAACTGGAAGACAGTGTTGGGCCCAGGTGGTTGCCAGCAATTGACAAACGTCGTAGCCTGCTGTGATCCTTCACTGCAACAGCAAATGCCTCCATGGCTGCCAGTGCCATCTTTTGCTGGGACTTGCTTGTCTTTTTCCCACAAAGCTGGTTGCGCTTCAGTATGAGTGTGTGAAGCGCGCTGACAGATGACTGCAGGAGAAGCTTCGCTATATAATGCAGCCCCAAAAATCCAATTCCGTTATCAGTGAGATCCAGAATTTCAACCGACTGATTCTCAGCAAGCGCCGTGGCAACCATTCTGGCGCCCGCTGGCCCTAGAGTGTTGCTTGACAGGTCGAGCGCGCGGAGGCGATGGTACTGACGCAACGGCCCAACGAGGTGCCAGAGCGGCAGGTCCTGCCATCCATCAATGTCAGGTGTTGCCGCATCTTCCTCGGGACGCATCTCTGAGAAATCCACCGGCGGCGCCTCCTCGCCATCTCCACTGTGGATGTTGTTGTGAGACAGTTTCAGGTAGCGCAGGAACTTATTTTTCTTGAGCACCTCGCTTATGGCCTCCAAGCCGCTGTACTCCTCTCCAAAAACAGGATCATCCGGCTGGTACTCGGGGTCCTCGTCAAGGTCTGGCGGAGGGGCGCTCAACTGATTGTCCGACAAGTCCAGCGCAACAATAGAAATGTTCTTTGTCAGTGCTTTGCCAATGATGCCAAACCCATGCTGCCCCAGGGCGTTGCCACTGAGGTCCAACACCTTTATTGTTTCATTAACATCAATCACTTTGGCCAGCATACGCAGCGGAATGAGCGACACGCGTTCTGCCTCGTCTGGTGCGGCGAGCTGGTTCTTGCCAAGCAGCACAACACGAAGTTTCTTGTCCTTGCGTAGTAGTTCACAAACGTTTCGAAACACATCGAGCTCGTACGCCGCTCGGAGGCGGATGGCATCGTCGTAGTTGGTGTACTCCACCTGCTGACTTTGGCACCAGGCCACCAACTCCTCGTTTAGTGATGGATCAGCACTTCCTTCCGTTTCCTTGTCCTCCATTTCATCATTGTCCATGTCACTTTGGGTCTCCTTCGGTGGCGGCAATGGGAGAGGGAAGCGCTGCTTTAGCTCGTCAATCTTCGCGACAAGCGCGTCCGGCGGCGTCTCCGCGTTTTTGGATGGGGCAACGGCGCCGTCGCCAAGGTTGAGGCAGGTGACCTCAGCTCCATGAAGCGATATGAACAGCCCGAGCTTTCGCACGTCGTTGTAGTTCATCACGGGGTGTGGCTTCACATGGTGCATGTAGGGCAGCACCACTCGCAGCACCTCCAGTTCAGCATCGCCCAGAAGGGCAATCGGCACCTGAAGACGGTGCTGCACGACCGCTGTGGCATCTTCCCCGCTAACATGCGAGAGCAGGTCGAGCAAAGCACGCTCAGAGGTCGAGGACGCCGCCCACTTTGCTGGTGGGAGGGCAAGAGGGATGTGCCTTGGGTTGATGGAGGGGTTGCTGCGGACGTGAGGCCTTATCGTGGCCCCGCCCAGTGCACGCGCGAGCCGAGCGGCATCGATGGCTGCCCTGATGCCCTCGTCACCGGCTTCCTTCGATTCCGTTGAAGGAGAAATAAACATATCTTGAGGCTGCAGGGAGTCTTGAACCATGTGTGGCACGCCGTTCCTCCGTGTATCAATACCTGCTTGCTCTAGTCTTTTGTCTGATGCTTAGGGATTGAGGCCACTGTACAGCTCGTCGATCGTGCGCTGCTAAGAACAGTGGTTTTCTTGTTCTTTTCCTTCTTTTTTTCTTATTGCTGAGCACACAGGGGAGAGAGAGGGGCCACAGAGAGGGAAGGGGGGCCCAAACGAACGTATAAACGTGACATGTGTGGCAAGTGAAGCAGCCGTCCGCGAGAGGGAGGCGTCGCATGTGCTGCAGCACGCAGCGCCAAGCTGGATGGGTTTAAGGAATGATATGTACCGCTTAAAGACGGAGGGCCAAGCGTTAAATGTGAAAGTGAGCAAAAACACGGAAGCACACAAGTGCACACCCAACCCACAGAACTACCTGTAAGTCGCTTTTTCAGAACGTGTTTATTCGCAGTATAATTTTCAGTTATAGCGCAGATTTACCACTCGTCACTCAAGACCACACGCAATTTCGTAGTTTGGGCCTGTTCCAGCTGATTGGCACTGCCCAGTTGGTGTGTTTTATCCCAATAAAAAAATGTTTATGAATCGCAACATGTGCAGACGCGCAGCGGTGCACAATGACAGGCTCATACCGCGAACCACTGTAAACCATCGTCGATAACTTCCTTTTTCACGCGTGAAAACACAACGTTTCCACCACAGGCGAATAAATGGGGGGCACGTGCGTCGTATTCTCCCGCTGACTGTAGACGCCACCACGGGTCCGGGTGCCTGCGCTGCAGTGCATATGCGGCACGCTGGTACCGCCGTCTATGCTCCTCCTCCAGTCTCCGCAACACATCCGCGTGCGTGTCAGTCACGCAAGTAAAGTCGCTGACGCGCTCAGAAGACGAAGCGGGTTTCAAGTGAAGACACCGTCCCTTCAACAATGAATACGACTGCGTCCCACCGTCATGTTGTACGGAAATGACGCTTGTATGCGATGCCCCACTCGCCGGGCCACGCTGAGCACCACGAGCGCCACACCCCAACGAACATTCGCTTTCCATTTCCAAGTTGGTGGAATCGCGCGGCCGCCAGAGACCTACCGATTCCGCTGCCACCGTATTGTCTCTCAGGGGGCGGTTCTGTAAGAAAGCCCCATCACTTTGCCACGCCTTTTCCTTGTGTCGTTGCACTGATCTGTGAGGGCGAATAAGTTCGAGGAAATTGTTATGCGTGTGTTCGTCAGTGCGAAAGAGTGCCGTGCTCCGCTGCGAGGCAGACGCAATTTTAGCATCGCTCCTTGTTGAGCTGCGCGTAGCGTCGTTTGTAATGGCACGACTCCGAGCACAAGGTCGCTGCATGGCGCGCGAGCATGTGGCGCTGCTGGGCATTCACCACGCAATAACAAGTACCCTACTTTGGAGCTGTGAGCCAGTGACGGCAATAAACACCCATTCAACAAGAAAAATGTGAAGGAAACAAATGCGCGCTCGTGTGTGTAGTTGATAGAAAGAATGGAATAATTGCAGCGCCAACGGTGTCGGTCAAGGCAATAGCTGTTGTTGCGCGGTACCCGCAGCAACAGCTCTAGTGGGGAAGTTTCAGAGTATCGATCAGTAGGCGTTAATGCTGATTTGCGCTCTCAAACAAAATAAAGTACCAACAAAACTGCTCGTGCGATAGCAAATTGCAATTGGCAGTGCGTGGAAGCGAATCAAACAATGATGTGCGGCACGAAGTGAGTTTAACTTGACCGCCCAGACCCCGTGTCAGCAACCATTGCTACGTTTACGGTGGCGTACCGCACTAAATGCAGCAGAGCCACAGGTGTGGTGCGCGCTTCACTCTTTGGGTGGATGGGATCTCTCTACAAGGCTGCTTGCACCACAGCTCTCCAAAGACCGGTGCCCATATGCACGCGTCTGGAAACAATGACTGTGCGGTGTGGAAACGATTAGTGGAAAAGTACCGGCCACTGTGGGGCTTTGTGTGGAGAAAGAATCGACGCAACCATAAAGCACTGCCTGGTACGTGTGAAGTTGGATGATGTGAACGGCACACAGTTACTCCGCCCTCTCCCGCCCACTAGACGCCTCCAGATGGCGAGCCGGTACGGCCACATTTACAAAATAGAAAAATGAAAGAAAGGAAGGAAGGGAGGAAGGAAGAGATAAGTGATTGCCTTCTCGAAACAATGCGTGACACATTGAGGAAATTTGGCTGAATGAGAAAAGACTCACCAGCGTACAAGAAAGGAAAGCCGCGAAATTAAAAAAAGAAAAAAAAAGGCATAAAAATTGACGGTATAAAATAAAGTGGAAATAATAATAAAAGTAAAAGCAGTGGCGTTTGCAGTGGTGGTAGTAAAAATAGTCATCGTTTCTACTCTGCACCATATTGGCATGTGACACTGCCAAGGTTTGCCACGCCTTTCCTAAACTCCTACGGCCTGTTGGTGCTCGCCAGCACAGTACACTTTCCATAGGACTGGCTACATGCACACTGGCACTCCATTTCGCATTTCCAGTGACGGCAGAGTCGTTTAACTTGACAGGAATAGACGAGCAGCACGCATAGCCGCTACTCCGCCTCCAACAGCCCCACATTGCCCGCGTTGACGGAACCGGATTTCGATTGATGCCCGTCCTTCTGCCACAACTCTTTGGCTAGCTGAACGGTTCGGTGCTGCACCGGCACATCGAACGGGTCCTCGGGCTGCAGCCACGTTTGTTGATACCCATCCTGCTCTTCAAGCCAGCTGTCGAACTTCGCCGCGGCGTCTCTCGCCACCTTAACAGTGTTGGGCGACGCCTTTGTGCTGATATAGTTGATCACTGCCGACGGTATCCAGCCGGCAGGGTTGCAGTGCGTGATATACGTGAGACAGCACCCATCCTGCCCACCATCGGCCCACGGGCGGATCAGGTAGCCCGTTATTTTGGAGAACCCACGTACCACCGAGTCACTGGTAATCTTCTTTTCCTTCAAGTACCCCAGGGCACATCCCTGTGTGGAACAGAAGTATTAAAAATAACAAACTCCCCATCTCCTACGCTCCTCCACGAGCGTTGATTGACAAAGTCTCTATGTGCAACACCAGGCACAGGAGATCGTGCTGCATAGTAACCAATGTCGTTGTTGCTGTCCAACTGCGCTATGCAAAAGGCATGTATACGGTGTGTGTCCCAGATGGCGCGGTACACGGAGTCCTGCAGCATGTCGTACATGGTTTCAGGGGCAACGCCCGGGTAAATGCTGAAGACCTTCACAAGGTGCAACGGCTCGTCCTTGATTTTCTTAGTCCATACAATGACGTCGTTCCGCTTGTTGTATCGCTCCGTAAAGCCATCAATCGAGTCCGCGTAGTTGCGAAAGGCAAGACATTCCTTCTTACCTGCAAGTCGATATTTACGCCCGCCGTTCTCCACCGCCGCTCCTTCAATGGGAAATGGAGCCTTGTAAGTCACATTGACGTCATCCGCATCACCACCTCCCTGCTTTTTCCTGAACATAAATACGCCAACTCAGCGACTCGCCTGGTGCTCACGTTGCGTTCCCACACACTCGCGCACCGCCTGTTACAACAACAACAGCGACAACCTCTTACAACGGCGATACCTCAAATACTTTTCACGCAAATGACTTACTGCACTACTTCCAGACCAATTGCCGACGTCTCTGTGCTGCAAAATTAACCGTGATGCGGTGCCAAGCAAATCGACGAGCAAAGGCCACAAACTACTTGACCCGTCAACACACCACACACACACACCACACACACACACACACACACAAATAAATTAATAAATTAACTAATAACCCTTCACACTCGCTACACAGCGCGGTGTCACACGACTTTAGACAAGCGCGTACGTGCAAGCGTGTTGTCCCACTGGCACACGCCACAACCTCGGCCTTGTTTACTTTGCCCTCGCCCACTTTTTGGTGTGCGCTACAGCACTAAAATAACAACTTTCCTCTATCTTCTCGCCTGCTCGCCCGTTACCGTCCCTTACAGCAACTCAAGCCCTTGTGTAGTGGTGTCCTACGAAAACAGCAATAAAAGTGCCGAAGAGTGGAACGTGTAAACATCAAATAATAACGCAAAACCCAAGCAAATGCAGCCCCGGCACACAAAAAGCGAGCGTTTCATAATTTTTCACGAATTTGTGCAGGCTTCACTCCCTCCACTCCACTCCCCTCCTCTCTTTCTCCCTCTCACGCGAGCGTAAACAAATACGGCTTCTGTTTATGTGGTGTACTGGCTTAAATAACGGTAAGTCTTAGCCGACGCTGTGAAAGGTACCACGGGCCTTATGGCCGCCAAAGCAGGCGGCGTAGGGATGAAACTCCAATACGACGTGGAGGCAGGAATATAAGCAATCGGCCTTCCTTCTCATTGGCTGCTACTGTTCAGCCACATTATTCTGGGTGCACTTGCCTGCGGCCCAGCCACGTCGTTTGGTGCCGCGAAGGAAAAGCGACCGTAAATGATAAGGAAGAGCGGTGCTCACACACACGCATTTCAACGGCGCACATCAGTGTACGCAAGTGGCCAGTGAACAACAACGCGTAGCACCTCTGGTGTACGACACATCATTTTGTGTTCACCCCTCCTCGCTCCATAGGAGCGTTACCACCAACTTTTGCGGAACACGTAGAAGCTGATCAATGTGGAAACGAGCGCGCGCGTGTGTAACAACACGGTGCCGCTGCCTTCTCTTTCGCGTGACGGCTCGCCACCCGACTTCTGTGCGGTGGCAAGGCGAAATGAGGGATGGCGCAGTTGGCACTGCCTGCTCACCACTCTAAATCCATACGCAATACAGCGACTTCATATCTTGTTTCTGGTGCAAAGCCGCACGGCCACGTTAAACATCACACAAGCATGGGAGCAGCAAAAACAGCAACAGGCAAAAAAAAAGAAAAAGAAAATAAAAAAAAGGTGAATGTAATAGTGGAACGTGCGTGTGCCGAGCACTAACGCCGCCTGCCAACTTAATTTGTGTGGAACCGCCGCGCTTCTACGGGGCACGACAGGCAGCGCATCCCTTCCTTTGTTGGTGGCGTCTATTGTGAAGAGCAGGGGGAGGGGGGTTAATATGGGCGAATTAACGGCGGTCAAGCTGGAAAGTGGACACGTGAGTTGCGTGCCGCCATACTTGTCGTCCCACCTCCCTCAATTCCATTTCACCGTGCCAATTACTAAGACTGCAGCAGGCGCGGCAGTAAGCGACGAATGGCTGGTGCAAGTAATGTGCGTCTGCCCAGTAGCGTGCCGAAATGAGAGTTTCCAAAGTATTGACACACCACACCACACACACACCACACACCACACACACACCACACCACGCCTTTTTTGCCTGCCTCTCGTGGTGGACGAGTTGAATGCACAAGTAAACAGAAGTGGGAGGTGGAAGATGATAACAAAATATATGCACAACACAACATAACACAACGCGGGATGGTGTGGCACGGCATGAAAACGAAACAGAACGCAAAGATGGGAAACGGGGAAGAAACAGCCGTGAAGTAAAAGTGAATATAGCTGCTACGCTTTGGCAACGACACGCTTGTAGAAACAGTGCCGGTCGTTTTATAATTATTATTTTTGACAGAGCCGCATGGCGGGCCGTGTCGTAGTGCAGTGTAGTGTATAGTTGCCGTGTAGAGGTTGGATGGATGAAAAAAAAAAAGCGTTGTGATGCGAGGCCGATACAGACACGGGTACACGACATGAGAGAAGGTCGTTGCCTCTTTAATATGAAATGAAGTGGCGGATTAATTCGGCGAGGCATAAGTTGTTTCTGGTGTCTCTGATGTAAGGAAGACACTCGCTGAGCATAACAGGAGGAAGAGGAGTGGTGGAGGGAGAAGGAGACGGGACACGATGACGGTAGGAAACCAACCACTGGAGTGCGGCTGAGGAGTGAACAACAACAGCAACAGCAACGAGAAAAAAAAAAGAAAACAGCCGGACACAAAAAGCCGCTTGTTTATTTCCCAAACCCAAAATTCCCCGCTGCGAGTGAAACAAAAGGAAAACGCGGAATGTTCCATCAATTTTTAATTACTAACTTTTTTTTCTTTCTTTCTTGTTCTTGTTGTTTCTGTTCCTCCTCTTGTTTTTGTTGTTTTGCTCGTGGACCAAAAAAAAAAAAAAAAAAGAAAAGAAAACAACGGAAGCAAAAAGAGAACAAAATATTTTGTAATAACAGAACGGCCAGAAGTCATATAAATAAATAAATAAATAAAGTCCTCTTTTTTGATGACTAGTCCACTTCACAAAACATCGCTTTCACTCCGTGTGGTTCGTTATCCCGGTGCTCTCCGATGTGCAGTTGGAGCGCTTCGCGATTGTGGGCTTGTCGTGGTTCCACTGCCTCATCTCGGTAAGCAGACTTTGGAACCGCGCCTCCAGATCACTGTTCTTAACCTGCCTTACGGAGCTGGGCTCCCTTGACTCCTTGTCATTCCTCCTCACTGATAATCGCCCCTGCGATGCGCGTGTGGACATCCTCCCCTTCTCGCGTGGCGGAGGAGAGCGGGAGGCGCCGCGACTCATTTTCTTCTGCGCAAGCGCGCTTTGCGTCTGCGAGCGCATATATGGAATTGGTTTCGGACATGGGCTGGCATTGCCCTTCCTTACGCGCTGTGTTGCGGAACTTGTGCCCGTCTTGGTCCCGTTGCCTAGATGCAGTTTTGCGCCCTTTGGCGGCACCTCCTTGCTGTGGTGTGGGACACTTCGCTTCCGATTTGTAACAGAAGCACTCATCGCGCCTGTGGCGTTCCGAGGCTTTGTTTTCAAGGAAGCGTTCAACGCCGTCTGCGATCGAGCAAACGGCTTCGGAGGCGCAGTCATGACACGGGCGGCAGACTTTGGACAGCGCCCACTTGCTGCTATTAGTGCAGTACCTACTGTTTTGCTGGTAGTCCCCACTGCCCGCTTATGCTGCGCCGAACGCGCCACAGCGTTCTCTTTCAAACGGTTTCTCTGAACAAGCTGCTGCAAACAGGCTTCCATGCTTCTAGCAGAAGACAGTGATAAGTGTGTGTTTACTCGCGGTATAGGCGGCATTGTACCCGTTTTCAATGACTGCTCAAAAACGGGTATAATGTCGGATGTGGCAAGTGGCGTCAAGTTGGCAAACATGAGCGCTAGTTGTGCCTCGTTGGTGATGGCCGCCGTGGGGGGCACGTAGGTGAGCATGTCTCGGATTGCTGACACACACATCACTAGTGCCTGCATGTACTCCTCCTCACGGTTCATAACGGAGCGATACTGCTGGTGGTAGTGGGCGGCCAGGCATTCGGCCTCTGTGCAGTCCTGGCGCAACTTTACATTGTCTAAAAGCAACTCCAAAAGCGGATGTTGTTTTTCTCGCAACAGTTCCTGCCGGGCACTAGCGAGAGCACGGTCTGTTGCATTCATCTTTGAGAGAAGACACTCGATCTGCCCCCCATGTGCTGCCAACTCCTCCTCCATTTTTTCAATGGTGTTGCGCAGCCCCGCGACACCGACCGAAACGACATCTTCATCGCTTTCACCCCGCTGCGTACTCACTTTTTTCGTAGAGAGAAAGCGCACTAGTTTCCACTTCTGCTGACGAAGCCGCAGTTCGAGGTCATTGTGAGTCTCCTCCGCCTCCCTCATGCCACGGTAAAGCGTTTCCTTCTCCGCGGAAAGATCCTTAATTTTGCTCTGCAGCTCCTTGAATGTCTCTGACATGTCCGCAAGCTGCGACATTCTTACTGATATCCGAGTGCTTTGTCTGGGTGAGCATCCCAGCACTAGCTGCTGCCTACTGGTACTCGGCTGACGCACAGAAAGCGCGAGCGCTGAAATGGCCTCGCTTTTCCTGGCACTGAGTGGCAATGGCTGCGGCACAGGCTGGTCCTGTAGACTCATTTGTGCACCCGCGGGCTCCGCCGTCCCTTGCAGAGGACCGTGGGAAACGGGCGGGAAACCGAGCGGAGTGTTGAGGCGCGCGCCTCGAAGGCCCACTATCTCCTCTCGAGCTGCTGCAAGCTCCATGCGGAGCTCTTCTATGAGTGCCTCCTGGCTTTCAGCTACTGCCTTTGAGTCCACCCGAAACTCGTGCCGTTTTGCGGCCACCTGCACCTTCTTGGCTTGCATTGCGAAGTGCATAGTGTTCATCGTCTCCTCATAGTTCATGCTGTTTGGACTAATACAGAACAGCATGAGCGTACGACAGTTCCCTGCCAGGCTGTCGCGCAGGAGGCGCGTTAACTTCGACCCACGGTACGGAATATACCTTGATTTTTCCTGGCTCTCACTCTGGCACGCAAGCTCCTGCACCACCGCGCCAAGGGCAAGAAGAGAGCAGTTAATGTTTGCACCCTCCCGCAGCCGGGCGCCACTGTTGTTCGTCCCAGCGGCCCTCTCAGAGCCCGCCAGATCGCAAAAGCGAATGCGCCCAACAGTCCCACAAGACGCGTTTATCGTATCCTTCACCTCAATCTCCACAGTAAAAATCGCATGCGACCGACTCGAATGGGCATTGGCGCCCGTGCAAGCCACCGAGCGATTCACGTGACCGCGTTCCACACACTTTGTGAAGTCCTCCACCGTACTAGGCGTGAGGTACGTGAGACCGCGTACAATGAGGCTCTCAGGATTAATGTTATGATGTTTCCCAACGGTGTTATATGAGGTGGTGGAGCGCTCATACTGCGCAAAATCTTGCACCTTCAGTTCTACGCGCTTCCCCTGCGCCCCCGCGGGCACTAGTAAATCAAAAACTTTTTCATTATACACCTCCACAAAGCTGCAGCGCAATGACACCGACTTGCTGTTCTCCTCCAACTGCCTCTTCCCCTCCAGTATATCTTGCACTGCTTGATATATCACACCACCCGCACTCATACTGCCGCCAAGCATCGTGTGGGTCTTTCCAGAACCCGTTGCACCGTATGCGAGGATGGACCCATTGACTCCCTCGAACGCACCCTCCACAACGTGACGACAGGCCTCGTACACCTCAATCTGTGTGCTATGCTGGTGAAACACCTTGTCCACGTTAAACTGCTTCGGCCGCGGTTTGGCATGACGTGCTCCAAAGTACCGTGAGGGCTCCTTCATTGGTGCGCCGCTCACTACTATGCAGTTTTTAAGGCATTGCACAACGTTCTTCACTGTGGGATCGGCATTCTCCACCGTGGAGAGCGGCCTGACGCGAACAACCACATCGATGGTCATCATTTCCTCCTTCGCCTGGTGGGTGGTACTTCCTGCCACCTGATGGGCCTTGGTGGCGCACTCGTCCGGGTCCTTCATGACTCGGCCTAACTTATTCAGACCTGCCTTGGCACCACCTCCCCACTGTCACCACAAAATACGTGTATGAAACCAATTGTATAAAGTGAAAACGTTGTTAAAACAGGAAAAAAAAAAAAAAGGGAAAAGGGAAAAGTGAAATGAAATGAAACGAAAAAGTAGCAGTGACGCCAGCAAGACGGCGACCTAGTCTCCTTCAAGTTCTGTTGCG
Source organism: Trypanosoma vivax (assembly GCA_021307395.1). NCBI lineage: Eukaryota > Euglenozoa > Kinetoplastea > Trypanosomatida > Trypanosomatidae > Trypanosoma > Trypanosoma vivax. The sequence goes on along the minus strand of SOPI01000059.1, from coordinate 117,298 downwards.
GCTTCTTTTTGTTACAAAATTCCCACTTCCACTTCCACTTCCAATCCCTTTCCTCCCCTCCTTTTCTTCTCGTCTCAATTCACAAACCAGGGGCCCTCACCTCAGAGATGGGAGGACTCCCGCAAATGTTTCTGTTTCAAGTCCTCTCGATCGCCACTTCGTACGCCGGCGACCTGCGGCATGGAGGCGTATCAACGTGAATGTTTGGTCTTCAAAATGCGTAAACAACAGGCAAAACCAACAAACAAAAATACCTTTGGGGTACTTGTAGTGGATTTCCTTTTGCTTTGCATCTCACTACGTGTTGGATGTTACATTCAGTATGTGTTTTGCACATCGGTTCAAACGCCCACCTCTTCCAGGCGGCTATTGGCAACAACAAAAGATAAAATCGGGAATACAAATCCCGTCACACTGCCATACCCCCCACTCACACACGCGCGCGCACAGGCACAGGAACAGGCAACAGAGTGAAGTGAAACAACAAAATGTACAAATGAGTGAAGGACTGACAAGTGGAAATCAAAGCGAGAAAGCAATGTTCCATGGACCGGGGTGTGTAAAGTTGAGTGATCTGTCAAGGAGCTCAACATGAGGAAGTAAAAGCGGGGACGAATAAATAGGGAGACGTGGGAGAAAAAGAAACAGGAAACAAGAAAAGAAACAAAAAATGGCCACACCAAATGGAGACTAAGCGAGAGGTCGGGATCATCTGTTTTACGCCCCCGACACGCGACGCGTACCGGCCACTCGTGTGGCTGGTGGCCTGGCAGAAACGTCTACCCGGGGGCGAATTCCAATTTTTTCACTGCTCGCACTCTAATCTTCTTTTTTTTTTTTTTTTCGTACCAGCAAAACACTACTGCATTGACCACAACAACCTCCACTTGCAATTTCTTTCTCATGAGTATCGTTCCTCTTCTTGCATGCGGTTTATACGCCGCGTGATTTCCCGCAGTTCTTCTTGCTGGCGACGCTGCTGTTCCTGTAGACGCAACGCGTTCTCTGCAAACTCAGTACCACGTGGTATCGCTAAGAAAACCCCACTCGTGCCACCACCAGCAGCGCTCGCCGCACCGCCAGTCGAGTTGGTCGTAGTGGGAGCGGTCGAAACCCCTGACTTTCCAGCGGTAGGCATATTGCGAACCGGCCTGCGGAGTATTGTGAACTTCACTGTGTCGCTGGCATCTAGAGAAGGGGGCTGTGATGATGGCTGGAGAGGTGCTGAAGACGAACTGGCCTGTCCAAGGCGTAGCTGACGATGGTGACGAATGGCCGTCACAAGATCCTGTTCCATAAGACGCTCCGCCGCGCCGCCCCTCGCGGCCACAGAAGCCGCACGTAGAGCAGCATCACGTGGATTTTCCGACATTAGTGCACGCAACTCCGCGTCTAGATCAGCCTCCTCAAGTCGCAAACGAAGCGCTTCCGCGGCGGCGATTTTACTCTGTTCCCGAGTTTCCTCTATCTCTTCCTCTTCTTCCTCCTCATCTTCTTCCACGTCCTCAAAGCTACCATCCTCCTCCTCTGTTTCTTCCAACTCTTCACTTTCTTCTTCAGAGCCCTCCGTATCATCCGACTCCAATTCCTCTTCAGTGAAATCTGACCCAGAGTCCTCATACTCGCTGGAGGAATCATCTATCACATCACCACTGCTGCTGCTGCTCTCAGACTCATTCGCTGCCTCATCGCTGTTGCTTCCACTGCTGCTGCCATCATCGCAACTCTCGTCCACGCCCCGCCCACTTTCATATGACGTCTCACAACTACTACAAGACCCCTCACCCTCATTAAAGCCAGTACCCTCGTCCACGTCATCACCACACTCAGGAAGCATGTCTATCGAGACTCCGTCAGTACTTTCAGCGGCGTTAGAGGCACACGCGGAAAATTCCACCCCCTCCCGTGCGTTAAGGCCCAAAATGCGACAATGCGGAACATCCTCACGACAGCTTCGTTTTACGGCCTCACACGTCTTCTCAAGCCACAGATTTGCAGGAAAGATGGGCTCCGCTGCAACTGCTTTGGCGTACACATCTGCTTCCTCAGGCGTCTTTGGAAGTTCTATGCCCAGGGGCAGAGTTGGCAATTCCTGCTGGGCGCAATGGGAATCAACGTCGTCCTGCTGTCCCCGACGCCACCGTGCTGCCACGCGCTTCAGGGTCTCGCTCCCCAAGACCCCGCCCTTGCGCATGTGTTCGTTTAATTTGGCAACCAAATCCTCTACATCATAACGCAGGTCCATCGGGATGGGTTCCTTCAGCGTGTAGCGATGCACAAACAGAAGTGCCATGAGCTTGCGTACAAACTGATGAAGACCTGCGATTCGTTCTGCTGAACGCGAGCCACGACCGCGATGCTCCCACAGCAAGAACGAAGCGCATTCTGTCAACAAGGTGACACAACAGCGCAGCCGACTGTAGTCAGTGCCGAAAAGGGGCTGCGGAGTGTACAGAAGCATCAGTGCCGTCATGTACCCCAAGAGACGGAACGACAGCACGCGTGAACGGAACAGATTTGCTACAAACACACAATCCACCAGGCGCCACTGCATTGGTCTGCAACTGGGGTGCAATTTCACTGCACTAGTCCCAACAGCTCCCGCTGGGGGTGTTGCCAGTGGTGAGCAGGCCTCAAGGTCACGCCGCATGTCTTCTGCAACAGCATCTGCAATACACAGCACCACTGAGCTGTACCCACTTCGTGCCAACGCACTAAGCATGTCAGCGAACAGCGGGATGTTGTCCCACTTTAAGCGATACACCTGACGCAGAACTCGAGTGAGCATCTCACGCGTTGGAGGATCGTTCCACGGCATCTTCAGTAACTTCTCATACACAAAGTCGAGTTTTGAGGGTGAAAGCACGTCACTCATAAGGTGTCGCACATACATTTCAAGCGGGGTCTGCACCGCCTGCGCCACAGGCTGTTGTTGTGGTTGTGGGGGCTTAAGGAAGGCAAGCGATGACTTGATGAGCCGCAGGGACTCCCCCTTCAGGCCCGTTTCCCGTGACGCCTCCTTCAGTTTATCCAGCAACTTGGACATTGCGGACCTGGTTGCTCGGTTGCGTGAGAGAAAGAGACCGCCGTGCTGCATAATAGTCGTAATCGCACTGACGCTACAACGATGCCGCAAGTCCTCTATTGCCGCTCTCAGTATGCCGAACACACACGAGGACGGAACAACATCAAACTTGGTCAGGTCACAGAGGTAGCGCACAATGTTGGTTACGTGCATTTGAACTGTTTCATCACACACTGCACTAGAGGCACCGCAAGCCATCTTCCACTGGCACTTAATATCTTCAGCAAGAAACTCCCCAACGTCAGGAAAGTACTGGTTGAGCAGCGCAGCGCATCGCGCCATGAACCTAAGCATATGTGGTCGAAGGACATTGGAGGGATATCGCAGTTCTGTCGTCAGCAGCACGCGGCAGTTTGTAAAGAAAACACGACCCGTCACAGCATTCTCAGGAGAGCTGAGTATAGGGGCGAGTGACTGCTGAACGTACTCTTCGCAACAGGAGTCAATCGCATCCGCCGCCTGGCACTCTACAAGTTTGTCAAGAAGCTGCAGCACTGGTGTATACTCCTCAAAGTGAGCTGCGGGTACCGCTAACCCCGCGAGGCGAATATGCCACCGCTCGACTAGAGGAACCTCCTCAGCAGACTGGTGCAGCTTGCCCCTATCCGCTGACTCCAACCTCGTCGTCAACCAAAGCTGCTCCGCATCCGTTTCCACCGATGCCTCTTCGGCGGCCTGGCCGCCCTCCTTAAAGCTGCCTAATGCCGCCACCGGCGCGCAAAGTCCCTTACGACGGAGGAGCATGTCCCAATTCACTTTTTCAGCCACAAGCGACTGCATGAGCTCCGCCGAAACATCTAAAAAGTCTGGAACGTACTCGTAAAATGTGCGCTGCTCATCGTTTTCGAAACGATTTAGTGTCTCTGCCCCAACCACGGCGTAGAACTTTTTGCTAGCCGATGTTATAGTGACGTCTTGCACAGCCTTTGGCTCAGCAACCGTAAGATCCACTGGAAGCGGGGCAACGAAGCCCATCATTCCAAGCAGATTGTCACAAATGACATAGAGCCTCTCCACTTGTTCTTGCAGGGCACGAAAATGTGGATCTTCCTGGCAGGACCGCGTCCCTTTCCCCTTTGAATCCCCTGTGTCACATGAGGCGTGCCACCAACTTTCCAACGTTTCCTTGCGCCTCTCGTAGGCCTTGAGGCACGTTCTGGCAGACGCAAGCGCCAAAAGGAAGAACTGCCGCCTCTCCTCCTCAGTGCTGTAGGGTGATACGGTTTGAGTTCTGGCCTCGCCTAGTCGCAACCAGCTTGCCTCTTCTGCCTGCTGCGCTGTTGCCTCATCGACAGGTCCCGCCAGTTTCGTGGCAGCGTTGAACTGAAGGCGGAACCCGGCGGGACCAAGCAAAAACATAGCCTCCTTACCATCTTTTCCACTGGAAACACACTTCAGTGGTCCACAGTGACCAGTGAGTTCCCTCAAACTCTCTGGCCCACGCTCCGTCACACTGCCAGCGGGGCGTAGGTGAGAGAGTGCGCCGTTGCTAGTACCGAGCAATTCGATGCCCACCTCCCGTATAAGGAGAGTTGTTATGGACATCACAGTCACAACAGCTATTGGGGAGGTGGTCATGGCCGCACGCTTTTCAGTAAGGTTGTTCAGTAGCTTAAGTAGGTTCATCAGCGGCTTCGCGTCAGTGAGAAGACCCACGAGCCACCACTCACAAAAGACCCTGGCAACAAGCCGTAGCCTATTCATTTCTTCCATTGGAAGTTTTGCAGAGAGCGACGTTGCATTATTACTATTGACAGAAGCGGACAACGCTGCAGTCGCATTACTGCCTGCCGTGGTGCCCGCACCAGAGCTAGTGGCTCCGGACGATGTTACAGTTGCAGCGTCGCCTGTGCAAGAAAGTCCAGTTGCTCCCACCTCCTCCAAACGTTCAAGCGCAAGCTTTAGGGACTCTACGCCAATGATCTTGTCCGCGTTAGCCTTTAGTTCCTTCTGCACCATGGACCAGAAACCGTCGTACCGCTGGTGCACTTCTGAGCAAACAACAGCAAACGAATGAGCGTCGCCTGGCTTCATCCTTGTCCCGGGACAGAGAGACTGCACCGCTCCCTGTGCCGCCTCGGAGATGAACATGCCAAAGCTAACGGTGTCGAGCTGCGCAAGAATGGTCTTTTCTGAGGACTCCGCCGAGTAGCTCTTGAACCGTTTCGCCAATGCCGTAGCCTTTTTGAGATCTGACTTCAACGAATTGCTACGATCAGCAAAAGCGCTCCGCTGCACGTCCACATTCCTGTTACGTTCACGCAGCACCGCCCTCTGTTGGAGTAACTCCGCGATGGAGGTCATAGAGACTTCCTTCCAGCGTTGACTCCTGCCTTGTTATGCTTCTCTTCCGTCTGCGGAAGCTTGCACCGACGTGCAGAGCGAATGATGTAGGCAGCACAGGAGGAAAAGATTGACATGAACTGAGGGAAATCCTGCCGATTTTGGTGCGGCAGGTGCGGTGAAGCACAACATCGCGGGTGGCGGGGCACGAGACATGAAGAGGGAAGTAAAATGAGGTCTGGACAAAGAAAAAGAGTACAAAGAAAAAACTCAGGGGTGTCGCGAAAAACAAAACAAAAAACTCTCAAAAGTTGAGGTCATACTCGTACTTCCTGCGGGAGCTGTTTCGTTGTTGTTGTTTTATGGTGCCAGACCACAGACCAATCAGCGCGCTTCCCTGCGGCACACACCAGTGAAAAGAGGCACAGGGACGCTGACCGTATGGAACGCCCTATAAAACACGTAAATACGCCCAGCACTAGTGGACTGCAGTTGCCACCTTGCTAGTCTCGCACATTCCCTTTTCCTTTCTCAACTAACGCGCCCCCGCATGCATTGACACGACACGATGAAGTTGGCGATTATATATGTATATATATAAAGAGGAGATAAATAGATAATAGCAGTAACAACTCTATCGTACTTCACTGCACATCAACCACAATCCGCGGCAGTGCAGCATAACTCTGTCTGGGTTTCCCGTCGCGAGGAAAAAATCTATGGTTGTATCAGTCCGGGAACTGTGGCATCCGTTATATTTCCTACTAGGGCTGGTCCAACCCCGTACTGGGGGGCTAGTCTTACGCACTTTTACTAGCCACTCTGTATCTGTTATGTCATCAATCACACCTGCCTTTCTATGCGGGGCTCATTTCAACTGAAATGGGAGGATGCGGTGACCCAAAACACACAGCTCATCCACAAAGACTCGTACGTCTCTGGCACATACGTTTCTCTTCGTCGTCGCTCGTCCCTTTACAAACGGGGGCTAGGGAGTCATCGAGAGGCCGCGAGAGTCGCTGCCGCGCCACCCTGACAAGTGCGTGCCCTCTGCCTGGCACTCCTCCTCGTCATCCACGTTCAACTCAGAGTCACACACACCCTCACGACTACCACTCGCTGCTGTGGCGTGGGCTGGGGCACGAAACGGCACATGGGCGGCAATATGCACACCCGGATCAAGATAAACCCTCCCTACCACTTCTGCCTCAGACGCATTCTGCACAAAAAACGACGGCAAAAGAACAGTGCCCGGGTAGCGCTTGAGAGCATCGACGGCAATCTGCCGCTGCCCCATGCACTCCTGCATCACACGGATTCCCAGATCGCATATTACGCGCGTGACGTTGCTCCCCCTGTCCAGAGCATCATCGGCCTGCTTACTGCGGCTCAGTAGCTCCATCACAAACGCCGCACACTGTGTCCCGTAGTGAAACAGCTCCTCGAACAACAAGTGCCACACACGTTGGTATGCAATGAAGTGATTCTCCCGCTCACTGTCATAGAATGTGTGGTGTGCCATGAACAATATCAAAAATGGGATGCTGTACTCAAGAAAGCAGCTGAGCGCCGCGTAAGATGAGAGTGTCACACCCGACGATACTTGCTTGGCCCTTAGGTGGTCGCCCACTCGGCGCAGTTGCCCTCTCAGCCTTTGATAGTCGCTCTTTGTTTCCTCGGCTAAGGCCGTCAGCACGAGCAAGGCAACGTACCGCATGTCACATTGACTTGTGAGTATATGGTGTGTTATTTTTTGCTGCACAACGCGCCGCACAGAGGTCTCACTTTCAGCGGACAAAATAACTGCCACTGCAAGTTCCTTGCCAATGTCCAGCGACGGGCGAACAACAAGCTTTAGTAATTGCTGATTGATCGAAAGACGACGTCGGCATGCCCCAGTCGTGTACGCATCGCGCTCACCAATCGCCTTGTAGGCACCCATCAGTATGCAGAGTGCACGGTCCACGGGCTCCATCCCATGGTTTGGTGAGTGGCTAAGGGCTATGGCAGTGATGCACTTTGCTGCGGCATCCACCACCGCACTGCTGAGGGAGAGAGGAAGTGGCCCCGTTGATTTTACCTTGACACGTATCGCGTCCTCCGTGTCTGTATCATCACGTATAGCCACGAGCAGGAGGTTGGAAATGTCAGCCGCAAGTGACTCCTCCTGAAGCAACTTGGCTGAACGGGGATTCTTTGCCAGCGCTGTAAGTGCATTGAGCCAGCCCACAGCCTTGGGTGTGACTGCCTCCGAGGCGGCGCTCTTGAGGTGTCTTCGGAGCACAGTGACCAACTCCTCCAGTGTGCTCCCCCAATTTTGGCCACCAGCCATAGAAAGGAGAGATAAGCCACGTGCCGCCTGCTTGCAGACCTTACCCGTCAGAAGTGGTGCGGCGCCCCGAAATAGCACCTCAGGAATGCAAATGCATAGTGCGTTCAGTGTTTCGAGGAGACTCTTCCCCTGTGGGAAGGCGGATGTCTTATCACCGTGACGTTCCCCGGCGCCGCTTTCGTGACTGAGCCAAGCAGAGATAAACTGCAAAAGAAGAAACACCCACGACAGAGGCACATTCCAGTCACTAGTGGTGCACAGTTTCTTCAGCAACGTCACAAGAGGAGTTGCGCACACGTGCAAAAATGGCGGGGCGGTGCATCCACACAAGAGAAGCGCGCGCAGAAGGCCCGAAACAGTCCTCTCAAGATCGTTCCCAACACTCCCGCGCACGGCACTAACGCTGACACGCTGAATCGTTGTTTCCAACCGCGAGAGCAGTTCCTCCACGTGCTCCACGTCCAGGGCGAGCATCATCTGCCTTGAGAGAAAGTCCTGAACGAACTTTAACACAGGCCCCTCCAAACGACCTTTCAGTGTCGTTAAAAACACCTCCCGTTCCGTGGCGTAGCGAAGAACGCCCTCCGCACAACAACTCATGAAGGCTTTTGAAATCTTGTCATCCTTTGCGCGGAACAGCGCATCCCACTCTCCTCGCTCTGCGTGTGTGATGCCCTGGAGAAACTTCAAAAGTCGATGAATGTTGTTGATGACCTCCTGACCCTCTGCCGATCGCGGGTCTTTACTTCGTACCTCCGCACGCATTTGAAAGAGACGCAAAATCGTCAACCTCAGCTGCGGCTTTTTCCGAGCAAAAGTGAGAAGAAGAGCAAAACCAGCTGGACTCAAATGGCCACATAGCTCAGCCAGCGCAGAGGCATACGTTCGTTCACTACTCACATCTGCCGTTTCAAAGTCAAAGAGAGGCGGCACACTCTTGCGCAGGGAGCGCACAATACCTTGTGACTGCGGTGTTGTGGTCGAGTTTGGTCGCCTCCGCTCTGTAGTCACGGCTTCTGACAATGAAGGCAGCATTTTTTCGAACTGGGACTCCAGCAGTGACACACCGCCCTCTCCGTTGAGACACTGCATGACTGTGTCGGGGATCCAGGCGTAGAGATGCTTGCAGTAAATGCTACACAACTGCTCGACCGCAACTTGGCGCACCTTAAGGTTTTTGTCACCCACGCGCATCCCGAGGGACTTCTGAAGCTGCTCACTAGGAAAGATGGAGGGTAGTTCATTGGCAAGTTCACCATAGGTAGAAACTGCAGCGCGACGCACATGTACCTGAGGATCGATCAAAGATAACTTAAGGTATGGTGTTATTTCCTCAAAGAGGTGCACATGCCCAGGGATTGGCCGGTTGATTTGTTTCTGTGTGGCTTCCGAGCGAAGAATAGTGGCCGCAAGTTGTATCATCTCGATACGCAGCGTTGGCTTAGGGTCATTGAAGCGTTCCAGTAAGGCTGTAAAGGCACTTTTGTACGCTGAAGCCGCGTTCTCATGTGCAACAAGAGCAACAGCAAAGCCACGCATCAGCACCAACCGCACGTCAGGGTGTTCATGCTGGAGGTATGTTTCGAGGAGAGGCATGATCTGACTGACAAGATCCACATGCAGCTCAACCAGCGCAACGAGAGTTTCCATCGCTCGGCCAATGTCCCTGAGTCCTTCGCGCTTCATCTCCACATTGCCACCACTACGCTCCCCTGTTGAAACAAGGCCAGCCCCTCGTTGAACCAGCTCCTGAACGTAGCTTGTGATTGCGGGTTGTATTACACTCACCTGGTTCAGCAAAACGCGGGCTGCGACGACTGCCCCAAACGTCTGACTCCCCTGGCGTATTTTATTTGTTTCTCCCTTCTTACCGTTGCTGGCGTCACTAAACCTTCGGTTTGCCTCCGTCCGCCGGCGCAGCGCTGGGGAGGCCGCCGTGACTTCCCTGAGCAGATGACTCAACTGCTCTGGTGTAATGGTGCCCGTGGCCTGAAGAATATCAAGGAGAATACTCGCCATTTCAACGCTATTGACAGCTGTTGTGGTTTTTTCGTCGCCGGTGGGATTCTGAACGGTGCTGTAGTGAATGCTCGCAAAAGGGAGCGTCAGCTGATCCGTCATGGGATGCTGGCAATGCGGAATAACACGCAAGAAGATATGTGATGCACTTGCTCTTTCAATGATGTGTCCACATGTTTTCAGTGCCCTTTCCCCACTTGCCACGTCGGCGAAAGGCGCTGTGAGGCAGGCGAGAACATCGTTGGCGTGTTGCGCATCAAACGGAAGGGCTGCCTCCCCGCTGTCCGTTTCACTCAGTCGCACAATGTCAGACAACACGCACCCAGTCATTTGCTGCACATCTGGAATGCTGCTCTTCAGGTAACGCGGCCCAACGAGCTCGTGTACAAAATCTGTCCCCACTGTGAATGGCGTATCGGCATCACGAAGCACGCGGTGGCATTCAAAGAGAAACGCCAACAGGTGCGCATCAGCTTTTTCGTGCAGAGTTTTACTAGTGAACAGGGCTACACCACCGTTGTTTCCTTTTTCATGACGTGATCTCTTGCTCGCTGTTGGAGCACCTACACAAGTTGGCCCGTTTTTGCTCCGTTTTGACGGTCTGCCGCCCGGTTTCACTGGTGGCGCTGTCGACAACATCTTTCCCCTCCCTCCGCCTGTTTGTTGGTTTTTACTCCCTTCCTTTTATGTGTGGGCTTCTCTGCCAATGTGCGCTTGCTGAATGGTACTTGAGGTGCGATTCCCTGCCTATTCCTTGGTGACAGGGAAATGAATTTTAGGTCTTGCTAGTAATGGCCCGTGAGTGGTTCATATATGCAATAGAGAGTAGTAGTTGTTGCAGAGGAAGTAGACTTAACTAACGCAAGGGTTGACTGAAGTGAGGCTGACGGGAATAACAGTTAACTTGAATGAGGGCGATGTTTGGATGTGGGAGAAGAGTGTCGCTTCGGTCACATGGGTGACAAGCGAATGGACAGTGATTGGCAGGTGTTTCGTTTTAGTGGTCGCGCTTGCCTTCACCATCACAGAGGTGCTGGATTGTGCGTACCGGCTCACTGCCCACTGTCCCATCGCCCGGAGGCAGTGGTGCTGGGCGCACAGCATCACTGGGAACAAAAAACAACAACACTGCCGTGGCGTGACGCGACGTGTGTTGCCAAAGACATTGGTACTAACTCCTTTTACTTGTCTTGAGGTGAAAACCTGCTTGGATCTTGTTACCTCCCCTTCGTAAGTGTGTGGGCACATTTAACACCGCAGTAGAAAGCATCGTGGAAAAAGGCAAAGATGACCGACAGCAACACCAAACGCGGTACTTGACAGTTTTATTTGATGAAATAAAACGGCTCTCTCTCTCTCTCTCTCTCCTTCCTCCCTCACACACACAAAAACATCAACAAAAGTAGTCGTCACTCATATCAACCAGAAGATGAACAACATCCATCCAACCAACCAACCAACATTTGAGTTCCGTTGATTAATAAACAGCAAGGGATATCGCCTTCTCCCTCCTCCTCCGCCGCTTACTTTACTATTCAAACCTTCAAAACTGCCCAACGCACCTCATTCCTCCATCACCACACCAACACTGCCCCCGCCTCCACACTCCCTGCTCTCATTCATCTTCATCTCTCCCTTGTCCCCAACACCTTCATCCACAACCACTTTTTTACCCCTCTTCTTTTTCTTCTTCATCATCACCATCATCATTAAAACTCGAGATACAACTTCCTTGAGCCAAACATCTATTAAAAATATCAATTCACTTTCATTCACCAAAAACAAAAAGGAAAAAAAAGAAAAAAGAAAAATTTCATCTCACACACTGCCATCGCAGCAGTGATGACAACAAAGACGACCGTAACAATGATACGAAAGAAAAAGGAAAATAGACCGTGAAGTTTATGTGGCGTGGGAGCGTTTATATTTATATATTTATTTATTTGTAGGAAGCAAAAAAAAAAAAAAAAAAAAAAAAAAAAAAAGAAAAGAAGAAAGGAAGCTGATATGGGAAATATGGTTGACAATAAAGTAAAGTAAATAACAGTAACATTTGTGGCAGTAACACCACGGAAGGCGGTCAACAAGCAAGACAAGGCACGTGCTGATTGCCATTCCTTCCCAACTTACTTCACCCCACCCCACAACTTTTTTGTTTTTTTTTTCCCTCCGCTCCCTCTCAAATACCAGTCGTCTCTCAACACCTGTACTTCTCATCCCTCATTTTTTTTACACCTTTCAAGCACTTTCCTTCTTTCTGCCTTTATATTTAGCGATTCTTTTACTTTTTTTGTATACAAATTTATTTGGGACAAAAAACAAACCAAACCAAAAACAGCATGGCTGTGGGTGGGCAAAAACGTAATAATACGGGAAGGCGGAGGAACGGAAGGGGTGGGGTGGGGTGGGGGTGGGGGTGGGAGGGGCGCAACAAACTCGCCCCGCCCAACAGACACTGAACTGGCACCCCACCGTGCCCACCGGCATCGTTCCTGCTATGTTTTAATACCACTGCTCCTCCTCCACTCAAAAACTCAACTTCCACCTTTCCCATCGTACAGCCACGACAACAGGCAAGCATGCTGCATCAGTCGCACACGCGTACACACACAAACACCTCAAGCGCCAACCTCTACCGCCACTCCAGCTGCAGCGCACAGCCACGTACCTGACACCTCAACTAGCCACTCCCTCAACCCGTCAAGACACATCCACGTCTTCTCTCACTCTCCTCGTTTTGTTTCGTTTCTTTACAATAAAAACAACCATAAAGATAAACTTATTTTTCATTATCCCTCCGCTTCACCTCCCCACGCCGCTCGACCCACTTGTTGTTGTTTTGTTGTTTTTTTCTCTACTGTTTCGTTTGCCGCTCAACTCCCTTCTTTTTGCCTAATTCCCCATTGACTGACCTTCTCACTCACCATTGCCAACACTTACAAATGCGCTTGCCTGTGTTCAGATGCCATCACGCGACTGCACATCAAACAAACAAACACAAAAGTAAAAGAACGAAGTGAGGAGTAAACATGGACGAGATGCGCGGACTCATGCTACAACGCATCCCACACATTCCTTCAGACAGTCTTCCAAGTTACGCATCTAAATCTTCACTGAAAAAGCGCCAAGGCGTGCGTTGACGTTACATGGCCCACAAAGCCGCCTCACACGATGGTGAAGACTGACTTGCGTGGAAATCCAGTAGCAACATCAGCGTTCTTGTGGTGAAACAGGCAAAGCGATATATATATATATTGATATATGTCGGTGGGTTAGTGTGTAAAGAAGGGAGGGGCAAAACAACAATAACAGCAGCAGGAGCAGCGGCGGCAGCAGCATGAGGCGGAAACACACGTTTGCTTCAATGCGCAGTCAAGCGTCACCACAATTTCAAGGGCACCTACTCACGTCAGTTCCATGGAGCCGTTGTAAAGTTTAGTGTACAACCATCACCTCTACACGAGCCGCGCTGGTCGCTGTTCCCCGTCAACCCATGAGACGACGTGGGTAAAAGTGCATCAGCGTCGAAGAGTCCGGCCCCGCCTAAGCTACCAACTGCACCAGTGCCGGCGGAGGCATTTGAATTCGCCATCGGGTTTGACACCGGAGCAGAGACGGATGTATACCGAGGCTTTTCAGGAAAGCCGTTCGGTGTGAGCGTGGTGCCACTTCCAGTAAAGACAGACGTGGGTGACGTAGAGTACGGCGAGACACGTGTAGCAGCGCCTGGACTGACAACAAAGAATGAGTGTGCAGCGTTGTTACTGACAGCCTTGGCTGCTGCTAGCGGCGTAGGGGTGAAGGGATGCGCATTAGCGTCCAACGTGAAGCGGCTTACAGAGTCGCTGGAAGAAAAAGGTGCGCTGACAGTAAATCCTCCCCCGCCTGCATTGTTGCACTTGTTCTGAGCTTGGCTTCTCAACCCAATTGCATCGGTCCCAGTAAGATGAGAAATGTCAATGTTTTGCACCGGCTGTATCTGCGAAAACGGAGAAGGTTGTGAAAAGACGCCCAACGTCTGATCAAACGTCTCTGTCGAGATGCCGTTGTCCCGCATTGTGAACGAAAATGGCTCGACAGTCGGGAACCAGTAGCTGAGTCCTGTACCCAAAAGCCCACCAGTGGTTGCGCTTGCTCTCTGACTGCTGTCTCCCACCGAAGGAGGCGACACAGACGACTGCGCAGTAGAAAAAAGCCCATTGTTGCCACTGATGCCCCTCACAACCGCCGAGCGTGAGGGAGGAATGGAAGGACCTTCACTGTTGCTGCGGCTGCTTGCGTCTCCGAGAGGGCTAGTGACGCGTGTAATGCCAGTGTGGTGAATCGGCGACCGTTGCGACATGGGACTCGAATGTAGTGGGGCGTCGGGGAAACTTTCCGCATTGGTGCCATTTATAGCCGAAGGGGACCAGAAGGACTGCAAATCATTGATTGCCAACGTTTCATGGCGCGTAGGATGAAGTTCAGGAATGTACGGCATCAGCGGTTGCTTTTCCTCACAACGCTGCATCTCAGCCTGTTCGCTGCGGTGGGAGGAAAGGTTCGAGGCATTGCGCCCATTGCCATAAAGCGACTTTGCAAGACCGCCAATCACTTTTTGCAAATCCCGAATCTCCGCGTTAACCTCCTCAATCCTTTCCCTGTACGACCTTATCATCTCCTCTTCCTCTGCCTTCTCTTTTGATAGCTTCTCCACCTGCTCATTTACGGTGTTAACCGTTTGAATTATTTGGTTCAGCTTCCGTTGCAGCCCCGGACTAGGACCGACCTTTGAGACAACCGTTTTGCGTTCACGCTCCTTTTTCTGTGCTGCTTTTTGGCTCGCCTTTGTGAACTCGTTCAGTAGCTGACGATGGCCATTACTCCACATTTTCTTTACATTTTCACGCTCCTGGGCTTCACTCTTTTCAAGTTTTGCAACAACCTTTTCCAGCTCCTTCAAACGCTTCTCGTCCATAGCAACAACAGCGGCAGCAGTATCTGCGGTGTCAAGTGACTGGACATCATTAACACGATCCGTGCTGTTAGCTTCGGTACACTTTGTAGAAGAATTCTTACTGTGGGCGGCGACCTTCTTGTTATCGCTTTCGGTGAAAGGAGTACCGTCACGCTGCTTAAGTTCCATTGCGTACTGGAAGGTTAGGCGATCCTCTGCACGGTTGTAGAGCCGGTAGCCACACTGAAGCGAGATGAAGCTTCTAAATGCCACCTGGAAGTCGACAAAGTTCTCAAACCCAACAAGCTCACCAGGCGCCGCCTCCACCTCCTTCTCAAGGAAGAGCGCTGAGCGTTCCCTCAGTGTGGCCTGATTGGATCCCTCGTCTGCATTTCCCTCCCCAGCAGCATTCCTTCGCTTCTTGGGCTCCTGAGTGCGAATGACCATATTTATCCTCAGGGGCGCGGTATGGCGGTGCCAAACATAGAAATTTAACGCATCACTACGGACCACCAGCAGCGCGTGCCACTTAATCTTGTTACAACTAAAGCGGTTGCTTACTAGCCGATGAAGCGGCAGCTCTTTCAGTAGTTCAGCATTGTCAATGGTGCACGTATAGCGTCCTGGGGCATGTTCGTGGATTTGCATTTGTGGCATGAACCGAAGTTTTGTGAGGTCAATGCTGGGTTGGCACTGTGGGCAGAAGTAGCGCGTGATTTTTTCTGCTAGAAACTCTGGGAGTTGGTGGGGATCTGGGCACTCAGCCGTATTATTCCCGATGGATATACTCAGCTCCCGGCAGATTTCCTTCAGCAACGCGATCGGAAGCGGCAAAAAGAACACTAGGATACCAACAGCAGAGATTATGGTGAATATTTCCTCTTGTGAATGGCTATACTTCTCCAAGTGAAACTGTTTAGCGAACTCCTTACAGTTTTCCGGCGCCATTGAGAGAATCTTATGCCGAAGCGACGCCATAAGTTCATATCTCCGGGCTTCTCGATCGCTGGATCCCACTGCTCCGGAGTGACCCACTGCCTCGCTTCCTTCAGTATCGTTTGCGCTCACACTACCCGCCCCCTTTTCACCTTCAACAGCATTGCTGCTACTGCCGTGGCTGTTCATTCTCGAAGACGAACCGCAGGTGCATAAATCCAACAACACTCCTTGCAGCTCACTACGATCAATCACCACTAAAATGATAACTATCGAAAGAATGCGAATCCTTTTCAAGACATTTGTTCGGGTGGTGTCCTCATCATTGCCAAGAACATTCCATAAGGCCGCTAGCTCTCTAATCGTCTCATACTTCATTAGCTTCATCTTGATTTTGATACCATTCATGTCCTCACCATCCTCATCGTTGAGGAATCTGTAGTTCAGATCACTACCACGGCACGTGCTTTCTGTCGTAGCATCGTAAATATCACGCTCACTCGTGTAGTCATTCTCCGCCATACGCTGTTGTACAGCACTCATAAAAATGCGTTCCAGGGGCACGGTAACACCACCTTCTTTGTCACGGTATGACATGGAATAACACGAAATTGCGGCAGCCAAATGTGACTGCAAGTCTTGCTTGTGTTTCCGGGACGGCGACCACCCCGTGATACCACTCGACGGTGAAGACAACACGTTTGCAGGAGCCGGACTGCACCCTCCCTCCACGTTGTCATAATCATTCTCCGGCGAGGCGCACATGCAACCATCGCCCCCACGCTGCAGCAATTGACGAGGCACTCCTCCTTCTTGGGGATTCGGCATGATGTCGGTTTTTAATTGTTCATCCAACCTGGAAGAACCAGTGAGGGGTTGTTCACGAGTCAGATGCCGTTGGGAGATGGACCCGTTGATGCTTTCACCACGGCCGTTGCGGGCGGCTGCAGAAAATGGGGCAGTGCTACTCCCGCTGCTTTTTACATCATTCCCGCTAGCCGACGACGACGAACCAAGAGTAAGGGCAACACCAGAAGTTCCTGTCCCTCCTAGCGCCCCTATGCCCTCTCTGCGCCTCTTCCTTGCTGGCAACAGAATGGACTTTTTGCTCTGCGACGTGTCTGGAGAGCTCGGCAACGCTGGAGTAGGAAACTTGGCTGACTCCTTGCAAGCCAGCATACCATCGCTGACGCGTGTGATTTCAACAACTGGAGGACGTTCAGGTTCCCTGGTTGTTGCACCAGGGTTGCGTGCTCCACACGCGCGCTTCGCTGCCCCATGCTCCATCCTGTTAAGAGGGAAACCCAAATCTCCACAGCCGTATCCAGGGGTTATCATGGAACCAATGTCACTTCCACGCATGGATTCGTTATTCAGCTTTGCCTCCTCCATTTCTCCACGCACAGCCACACACACAAGGGGGAATATAGTCCCGCGCTCGGCACGCCTTACCGCTTAGGTAACCCCAAATCCCTTGACAACTCTGTGCGCTATGCAGTTGGGCAGTGCGGCACACAAAAGTGCACAGACACCAGCACACGGTCTCACACAGGC
Source organism: Trypanosoma vivax (assembly GCA_021307395.1). Taxonomy (NCBI): domain Eukaryota; phylum Euglenozoa; class Kinetoplastea; order Trypanosomatida; family Trypanosomatidae; genus Trypanosoma; species Trypanosoma vivax. The sequence goes on along the minus strand of SOPI01000059.1, from coordinate 100,153 downwards.
CCAACCAGAGTGGCCCCACAACGTACGACCAGAAGTGACTAGTGCAACAACTCCCCCCACGCCCTCCTTCACACTTCACAGCAGTCCTTATCACGTCCTGTGTTATATGCACTTTCCTCTTGCTTTTAATTTTGCCTCCCTGACCTACACCTTTCCTCAACTTTTAAGGAATTGTTGTATTTCTCCTCTCTTCTTGCCGCAACCCCTCTTTTCCTCCTTCCTCTTTTCTTTTCTGTTCTTGTGTTGTGTTGTGTTGTTTTTCTTCTTCTCCTTTTCCTTTTCAACTAGTGGTCTACTGCGTTCTCACAGTAAAAGCACAGTGGTACTGATGGGAGAATACAGCATGCCAAAGTAAAGGATTGCAGTCGGGAGCAAGAAAGCAAGAAAGGAAAGAAGAGTTAGAAGTGGTAGAACAAGTTTGTTAGCAAGCAACAAAAAATCCATTGAGAAACTTCCAGTTGTTGAGAAGACGAGTCGTTTTTTTGTTTTGATTTTACTCATTTACTCATTTATTTTGTTGTTGTTGTTGTTCCTCCTCTTAGCGATGGCCAGTGAGTGCTGGTTCGTGTGTGTGTGTGTGTGTGAGAGGAGAGAGAGAGAGAGAGAGAAAGAGAAAGAGTGACGGAGAGAGTGACGGGTGGGCGACAGACGCGAGCCGTGCACACACTTTGCACGCAACTACTGCTGTTACGGGAGTTAAAAATTGGGAACTCTCGCATAGATCGCTTGTGACACTTCCCTCTATTAACTACTCTGCCAATTGCACAACACGTACAAAAAGTGGATTTCTATTCACGCGTCTCTCTTCACATTCGCTCCTTCCATGTACTCCCGCGTGCCTCACGTCTCCTCGCCATTACAATCTCACGGGGGCGCTGGGGCAAATACGGGGCGATTCGGCAGCCCCGTACCGCACACCCGCAAGATGGCTCAGGCACCCGGTACACATGTGAGAACGGGAGGTTGGAGACGAATCACGTGTGGAGCATAACGGAGGCGAATGATAGAGAGAAGAAGCAACACATATAAATTAAGAGGAACAAAAATAATTTATTTATTAAAAAAAAACGGTGCCAGAAACAGCAGACTTGCCTTGAAGTGGAGTCCCATCGTCACTGGCCTACCGATACGACCCGACCCGACCCGCACCCCACACACACCAACACCCGCCAATGACTCCTGAACTGATCTGCAGAGGAAGCACCCACTTGTGTAAAATGAAGAAGCAGAAACGGTGACATAATAAATAAATAAATAAATAAAATTTGGCGCAGCAAAGAGTGCTTCACACTTTCACTCCTTTTTTTTCTTCTTCACAGACTATTTCAGCTTGCACCTTTCACTTAACACTTCCCTCCTCGCACCTCCCTGTTGAGTTCTACTCTTTATTGCTAATTTTTTTTTTTTATTTTTTTTTATTTACACAATTCACAAAACCAACAGCAATAGTGGGGAAAAAAAAAGAAGAAGAAAAAGAAAAAAGAAAAGAAAAGAAAAGAAAAAAAGCCACATTTATATGGACAGCAACTCCACTCCTTCCCCTTCTCTCATTCCTCAGTCGCACGAGGGTGGCGCCGCCTTCCTCACCACCCCAAACAGCGTTAGTTTTGTGCTTAAGATTTAAAAGTAGTGTTGGCGCACCGACTCGCATCTGCACACATGCATAGTAAAAGATGAGCGACATACACACAAGAACAAAAAGTCAATTTTATTTTTATTTATTTTTTTCAGAAAAAGCACAGGGACATCAACAACAACACCGTAAAAAGGAAAAAATGAAAATTGGACTCGCTACTGGGACAAATGGTAAGGGAAACCCCACAAATGCCATCTTGCTAGAGATCTCATTGACATCCCCCATCACGCAGTTCCGCTGTTTCACAGGCTGTCAAAGCGCCAGCACTCAAGTGGCGCTCCACGCCCCAACATCCAGTCCTCTATGTACGTCTGTCAGTACGTACGAGCCCGCACTGACAAGGCCAGCCATACTTCTTCAAGGAACTTTTTACCTGCTCCGCGGACACACACCACCCTACTTTCCCGCTTATAACTCCCTTCGCTTGCATGCACGGGCGCCTCTCTCTCATTCTCTTCAGTTTCCCGCTGCACCTTCCCCTATTCCTCGTTGCTATTTTTATTTTATTTTATTTTATTTATTTATTTATTTATTTCATTACCTCACACTCTCTTAAGACTTCTCCATTTCTCCCTCTCACGCGGTTTCTTACGCCTTACCTCCATCCCAAAAGCTTCAATGCCGGACTCGTCTCGTCTCTCACCAGTGGTGAGCATTGTTCTGCGGCAAGTAAGGGATCTTTTGGCGTTGGCCAAAGACAGAGTTCCCGCCATCCGGCGCCGGGCCGCGCAAGTCACCAGTTACCGGACGATTACCAAAGCTGTTCATCGAATGCGGAACACCACGCATTGCGTTGCGGTTTACGTGCATCTGATCACCTCCGCGACCGAACGGTCTACCACGTCCTTGCTGATAACTTCCGTTGTAGTAGTGATTATGCCCATGTCCTTGGTTATGGTTATGGTTATGGTTGTGGTTGTGGTTGTGGTTATGACCATGGCCGTGGTCATACGGTGGGGCCATGACACTCGGCCCGGTCGCCCAGTGATCCGGTCGTGACTGGGTAGCCCATTGCATGTTGTCCTGCATTCCACCAGTGTGCGTATAACCAGGACCTGCCTGTTGGGGCTGTTGGCCAATCAACGAATGACCAGGGGGAGCAGAGTGGAGTTGAGAATGTTGCTGTTGATGTTGTGGATGCTGCTGAATTAGCTGGTGTTGATGCTGAAACTGCTGATGCATCTGCAGTTGCTGCTGATGTTTCAGCTCTGCTTCTTCCTTGTTCAGAGTCTCGGCCCGCTCAGTGAGTTGTCGCTCTAGGATTAACTGCCGCCCTCGATTCTCACTTAACTCCCTCTCCTGCTCCTTACGGTACTCTTCAAACCTACGTCGGCATTCATCTAATTCCGCATTCCGCTTCGAAAGCTCAGCCGCACACGATTCAAAATCTTGGTGGGCTGCTGGAGCCTTAAAAACTATACAAGGGCCCTTCGACTGCATGCCAAGAATCTCTGCCGGGTACTTCACAAGAAAGTTCAATGCCTTGGACTGCGGCGCCACCACTGACTGCTGACGTTCAAATTCATCTACAAAGTTGTAGTCATCGTCATTTGCCCAACTGAAGTTCTCACCAGTCTCCGGCAGGGTAACCGTCCGGTGCTCCTTGGGGTGCTGACCTGCTATGGTTACCGGGGCCGCCTGCTTCTCAATTGTCGGCACAGCCTCCTCAACAGCAGACGCAGATTGAGCGACCGGGGCAGCTACTTCTACCGCAGGGGCTCCCACTTCGGTTTGCTCAGCCCCTCTCACCGGCGACGGTTCAACAGCTGGTGGCTTTTCTACTGCTGCGGAACGCTTCTTTTCACCAGCCCGCAGAGCATCCAGAAATGTCCTCTCCGAAGATGCAGTTGCAATGCTCGTGATCTGCGTTTTTATTACTGGACCGGTGGGGGCGGCCACCTCCTCCGTCTTTGCCCCCTCACGCCGTGGTCTGGCATTGTCGTTCTTCACCTTACCAACCGCCTTGCCACCACCACCGTTGTTGTTGTTATGACTCTGAGACGTGCGCACTGGCATCCCTCACACACTACACCACTATGTTGCCAGTCCTGGGCTCGCAATGCTCTCTTGTCGCACACAGCCTGCTCGTCACCTCTTCCCACCTGCACACACGAAAGGGCTGCACTGCAAGTTCTCTGGTTTTGTATAACGCGGCTGCACCTCGCTCCTCCTTTCACCGCCTTGCCTTCCTCTTTTTTTATAAAAACTTGTGTTAATTACCACAAGCCTTCGCCGCACTGCTGTAATCCTCCCGGACCACTTCCGCCGGCTTGTACTCCCTGCCTGCTCTCCTAATTGCAGCTGCTCGTCGATGCTCAAGGACTGCTCTCTTTAATATAACTTTTAAGAGACCTAGTCAGATTTCGTTTTCCTTTACTCTCCTTTCTTAATTTTTCCCCCACCTTTTACCTTACCTTACCTTACCTTACCTTACCTCTTTTATTGCTTATTATTACTATTACTTGTTTTTGCTGCTGCGGTGGTTTTAATTTGTTTAGTAACACAAAAATCACAGTGATTCCCTTCGCAACGAGTAGATAATATTCAAAGTGCAATGAGAAAAGGAATAAAATGTTAAACGGCTCCTCGAACAGCAGCACTGTCACTGCTCCCACGAGTGTAGTAAACTTGAGCAAAGAAGAGATGTTAGGCAGGCACCAACTTGCGGGCGCGCACGTACAAGAAATCAGCAGATTTCAAACACGTACATGTCACATCATAATCAAATAGGAAGCTTTTTTATTACACGAGCATAGGCAGCAGTGCTAGCGCGCGTATAAGACGCGAGGGAAATTTCTGGTTTCTTCACACAGGCACCAAAAGCAACCCCACCGCACCCCGCTGCAACTCCCCCTTCCCAAACATTTCTTGTTGTCAAGCTCGCTACGTACTTACTTATCATCACTTGCTATTCTTGCTGGTGTTGCTTCTCCGGTTGCTTGCCTTCTCCTCCACTCGTCTCTTTTCTCCGTTTCACATCTCCACATCATGTTCTACTCACCAGCACTACAAACTTTCAAAAGGCCTCTGTAACTAACCAAAAACTCGTTTGTTTAGGCGTGTAAAATACATTCAAACGGCTTTTTTTCTTTAAAAGCAAAACAAACAAAGAAAAGCCAAACTCAAACAAAACAAAACAAAACAAAACGCGCGTATGTGAGCCGGGCACCTTCCACCTGGCCGCCACTCCCCGCATCACATCTCATCAAACTGACGTTGCTCGCGCATACACGCGCCCGACTTCCTTTACTCCAACATCTCAACACGCATAAAACAGGCATCTTTCTACTCGCCCTATCACCACACCGCCCCAGAACGTCGGAGGTTTCGTTTTTCGTCGGGAACGAAATTAGCAGTTCACGCTAAGGCCAAAATCACGATCAGGACAAACGTATGGTGCGACCAACGACCAAACGTACAGAAGAATGGACATCCATGCCGTAGAGCTCCGCACCCAGAAGGCAATGTTCATGCTGTGCTTCATGGTGTCCTTCCCCGCGCCGCTCACGTGCCAGTCGGTTGCGAGCATCGCAAGGTACATGGAGCCAAGGATCATAATGACGTAGAAAAACATGTAATGCGAAATGTGCCCAGAGTACTCGGGCTCCTCATCCCCATCTTCATTGCCAGTCAAAAGCCCAACCGCTTTGCCGCTGCCGCCGGCGGAAACAACACTGTAACCGAGCGTAAAGCAATTTGCAATACTTGCCAGAAGCATTTGTTTAAAGGACGTCGTGTTTCCATCATCTGTGCTCATGGTGTTACAGTGTTTATCGTCCACATTGGTGCGCAGTGCAGTGAACATGATGAAGCCGGAGTAGAGGAAGACGACGCCACTTGGAACGACAGATCCGTGTGGTATCCAAACGGAAAGCACTGTGTAGACCAGGGCTGAAACCACAGTGCTAAGGATCGCAAATGCGTTGTAGTTACAGTCACTGTTTGGTACAAAATAAATGAAGGACAGTGTGCTGAATACAATGCCTCCCGTGTAGCTAGCCAATGTGAGTGAGATCAAGTACCACATCCATTTGGGGTGCCGCTCAGCGCGCTCTGCCCACTCGTCGCTCCATTGGTAACTAAAGTCGACCAAAAGCACGATATTGAACATTAGGAAGAGGGCTGATCCGAATATGCACAAGTACGCGTAGTAAGCGAAGAAGCTATTTGGAATCCACAGTGTCGCAAAAAACGTCAGTACTAAAAAAATTGTTTTAGCGAAGAAGAAACGCCTCTGAAACTCGACTCGCGATTCGTCGTCAATGCAGCAGGTAATGTCTGAAACAGTAATGAGATGCATCAAGAAGAATAGCGAGAGTGTAAAGCTGATGCGGTAGACGAGCACCTCTGCAATACAGAATTTGTTAGACCCAGTACTAAGGCTCTCACAACCCTTTTGGAGGATGGGTATGTGTTCCAGCAGTGCTCCGAGTGCGTTTCGCACGACTATGGATATAAAGAGGCCAAAGAAAAGGTAGCAGGCGTACTGCACCCGCAGTAAAACGTTTGGGGCAGTGGAATAGTTGCTCATTGTGACCAACCACACACACGCCACGCGCCAAAGGCTACCTCTCTAGTGCTGTATAGCCTTCAGCTCCAATAATGTGTTGCCTCCACCTTTACTGAGAATAAGCCCCTGGCACCAGCACGTACAGCAGCCTGTTCTCTTCTGCCGTCACCCCGCCTGCGGATGCCACTCACTGATGAAAAAAAGAAAGAAAGGGTCAACTTGATACTCACACTTGGCGGGAAGTAATAACCACTCCTATGCTCTATACTTTGGAAGCGTTGTTAGCACACAAACCTATGAGAACACCTACTTCTAGTGGCTATAGTGTTGACTATGACGGTAATACAAGAAGGGATATAAAAAAAGGAACCAAATTCACAGTTTCAGCTGTGCAGGCAATCGCATTACCAGAGGAGCAGATTGGTCAGACAACAGTCGACTATGAAACAACAACAACAACAACAACACTCATAATGATAAAGACAGTTGTTCGTCTACCTGTAGTGGTGATACTGGCAGTTGTGCTGCTTTGTGGTAGTGGGCGCCGCTGGCTCAATGGGTAACACACACCTCCAGCGCAATCGAGCGACAGATTCCAATTACCTTTTTTTGCTTCTCCCCTTTATCTGTGTCTCCTCGCCCTTCTAAAAACAAAACAAAAAAACAACAACATCCTCTCATACAAGAGACAACCTCTTGGCCACGAAGTTCATTCTAATTTTCTCGAACCACTTCCATAAGAAGGGGAATGGAAGCGGCACCACGCATTCATCCCTTTCATCAGGGTAGATCTTCACTCTGTTCAGGGTTATGGACATATATATTTTTGTTTTCATTTTTTTTTCCAGTCAATTGCAATGACTCCATATACATCTGTGTAAAAATCGTACATTTGCCGTGTCCGCGTGAGAGAAGAGCTCACTCTAGCACCAGAGCGTGGCCGCCTCCCTTCCCACTGCCTTGTAGCCCCAGGGACAGTTTAGAGACTCGAACAGACAAACGAAAAGGGGTGGGATAAGGGGAGGCGGTCAACTATTTCTTCTTCAAATGCGAAGCTGATCGCGCAACGAGACGCGTTTCTACATGCCCCCCCGCTCCAGCTGAGGGGTATGGCCCTCTAGAACACGCAGGGGCACGTGAAATGGCCCACGACTGCGCAGCCTGCGGAGACAAGGGCAGCGCGGGTGTGTCATGCCTTCCTCGTTCGCTGCACATGCCACACGCCCATCTAACAAGTGCTGCGAGAAGGGTCGCGGGAAGAGACTATTCAAATCGCGCGTCATCGACCGTCTGCGTGAACTTGAGGTAACACATCTCGCCACCCCCCATGCTGTACGCCTTTCGCAGAACGTCTGACTGTGCTGGGGACAACTGCACCCCAAGAGACATGAGCACCGCAAAAAACTGTCCCTCCTTTACAAACCCCTTGCGAGACCGGTCGTACTGCCTGAAGGCTGGAAGCGATGTGGAGCGGCGTGAGGCCAGCGTGCGACGCACCTTGTCTAGAGCGGATGTGAGCATTTCCTTCTCTCCCTCCATCATTTCCATTACCACATTACTCGCTTCGGCTGCCGCCGCCGCTGATCCGCTTCGGTACGGGAGGGTTGTTTCGCAGTTGCCATTGTCTCCCATCATACGTGAGACAACAGATATAAACGCTGGATAATTCACATGACCCCGCAGCTCGCTATGAGCAAAGGCAGATTCAAGTGAGGAGAACTCCTTTTCGGTGAGGTCAAGACCAATCATTGATAGGCAGTGTCGGAATCGCGAGTTCGATACATGCTGGTGTCGAAGCTCATCACCATCAGGGAAGAACTCGGAAAGACGGGGTTCGCGCTCCCGCAGGAAGGCGCAGACTTTCCCCAGGGTGTGCTCAACGATATCTTCACCATCAGCAGTAACAGTGGCAGCGATGGTGTTGGTGTTGGTGTTGAGAGCAGCAGCAGCATTCATAGCGCTTGCTGTGGCTGCTCCCTCAGCTGCCGAGGCACTTGACCCATTAGCAGTCTCCTGTCTGACATCTCCCACCGCCTCACCGGGATCCACATCGCGAACAAAGCGCCTGTATTCGATAAGCTCCGAGTCCTCTAGTGAGGCGTAGTAGCGCGTCAATATCTTTGTCTCGGACGGGGTCAGAACGAAGCGATGTCGGGAAAGAGCCTTCAGAAAACTCGTCTTGGGAATCTTGGCACGCCGAAAGCGATCAAAGTCGGAAAAGAATGGCATCAACAGCACCTGGCGCGAAGACACGTCATGTGCGAGGCGGGCCAGCAACCGCTGCACCTCATCCAGCTCTTCCTTAGTGAACTTCTCATGAAGCCGTGTTGTGCTGTCCTTCAGTGTAACCGCCGCCAAACCAGCTGAACTAAGTGACGCTGTAAAGTTGAACCGAGTGGCGACTGTGGGAACCGCTGACGGGGCGACTTCGCCAAGCTCGCTGATAAAACGTGCAACATCAATGTGCCCAGGCACCTTCAAAGACTTGTACTCATTCGTCAGTATGTCCATTTCCTGTGGTTGCAGCCTCACACCAGCAATGCCCAGCGCCACAACAAACTTCTCCGTCTGCACGATGCCACTACGCAAGGGGTCAAAGTCAATGAAAAATTCATTAATGCGCAGATGCCTATCGCTTGCTTGCAGCGCCAGCTTTGCAAGCACTGCAGGAACAGTGTCAGCGGGTGGCATACGCGTCTCCTTTGCCTGACGCTGCAGTTCCTCTAGAGCCTTCGACTGCACAGTACGCCCAGGGGCCACATTGCGAGTGCGATCATCATCCACGTCCATGACAAACTGGTAGTAGTTCACCTCATCCCCACGGCTTCCGTCGGGGGCGCGGACGGCGTACCGCTTCACGAGAAGGGCAATTTCCTCGGGACTCAAGAACACCTTATGTGTAGCAAGCGAGCGCGCGAAACGGGACGTCGTGCATGTCCGATGTTCATAGATGCCCTTGCGCACACGATCAAAGTCGTGCATTGTGGGAACCAAGTAGACCCGGTTCGAACTGATGAGTCGCCGAACTTTCTGCAACACCATTTCTGCACGCCGCTGCTCCTCCTCGTCAGCAGCGTCAAGGAACTGCCCGGGTGCACGTACATCCTCAAAGTAGCTCTTCGCCTTCGACTCGTCCCCGTGGGTTCCCGGATCGGTATCAGCAAGGAACTGCACATAGTTAACACGCGGGAAAACGTCATCGTTTGTGCCGTTGCCAGTACCTTCCCATACGCCCTCCGCGTACGCTCGCGTGAGCGCGCTGATGTGCTCTGAGGTTAGCTGCACGTCCACTAAACGTAGCTGACCAAGTGCTGACTCGAACTGCGGTGCAGTGACGTAACCCGTTCTGAAGCGATCATAGTCACGCAAGTAGTCATCGCACCGTAAACGGTACATGGAAAACTGCTCACGCAGCATGCGCAGGAGGTCCTCGACGGTGCTAAACTTACTTTTCGGCGCCGTGCATACAAGGGGTAGACGGGTGGACTGCAGTGGTGACTCCTCTCTCGAATCACTGAGGTCATCGCACCATGCGGAATAGAGCACGTCCCCATCCTCGTTGCTGTACTTCTTTATGATGAGTCGAAGCACTTCCTCCCGCAGCGCTTCAATGGGAATGCAGCGTCTAAACACCGAGGCATTTACTTTCCCACTGTGAAATCGGTCAAAGTCTTCGAAGCGCCCCCGCACATACAACCCGCGGCCACGAATGGTATCACGAATAGATCGCATGGCAGACTCCAGCTGCTTCTCTTCCTCGTCCGAGAGCACATTTGGCTTGCGTCCAAGCGTCGTGAGCAACTCCGCAGGTGGATCTTCGGCTTGAAGTGCATTGAGAAAGTTTACATAACTCACAAGAGTAGATGCCCCGTACGGAGCTGGCTTGTTCGTGGCCTGCTTAACAAGAGGTGCGGCAAAGTGCTCAATAAGGGCGTGAAATTCCTCTTCACTCAGTTGGACGTTGTTCACTGCTAAAACGCGGCGTAGTTGCTCTGCGGTTATACGGCCAGAACGCAACTTATCAAAATCGGCAAAGAAATCATTGAGGCGTAGGCGTCGCTGGGCAACACGCACCCGCACTCGCTGTAGGACGTCGCTCACCACTGACATGCAGATGGGGTTGTATCAGTAATTGGTGTTCGCAGTAGTAATAGCAATATCTGTTCTACGCTAAACCGTTTTTCTACAATGCGTACTTCTGGCTTCTACTTGTTGTTATTTTTGACGTGAATGCCAAATTTAAGGGGGATCTTTTACAAGAACGACAGCAGCAACAGCACACACACACACACCAAAAGAAAAAAAAAAAAAACAATATGGCGAAGGAGGTATGTGAACAGTTATGGTTATGTGCATACATGCCAGAAGAAACAATTACTACCATAACTACGGCCTCCAATGGCAACGGTGTAATAAAACTGCTACTGCGGCGGGAATAGAAGGAAAAGGGAACAATTCAGTTGGTGTTTCTCCTCTTTTGGATTACTTCGTGGTGACTAGGCCATGGTTTTGGCGTCTTTATCGATCACCACCACCACGGCACATGCTCTGTGCACTCCGCCCCCTACTTGCTACAACTTCCTCCTCTTTATTTTCCACAGCGAACTACCTCGGGAACGACACTTTAACGTTGTTCTTGTCCCAGGCGTCTTTCCGGCGCCACCACAGAACGGTGGTTGGGATGCGGTGCCGTACGAACTGTGCCGCTCATTCACTGGCACTCTTCTCCGTGTCTGCTAACGGATCCACGACCCTGAAAGGCAACATTTCATCCGTCCGTGCGATTATCTCACGCGGAAATACAAACGCGGTCAGCGCAACGGCAACTATGGCACCGTTGCGAAGTGAGCGGTAGGTGCCATAAGACGCGCTCTTGGCGGTTGTCATTGCACTCGCCACTGCTATTCCCACCGTGGGAATTATCCACTGGTGTGCAGACAACTTTTCACTTGCGGCTGCAGCCCGCTCGGCAACAAAGCTGTCAGCCTGTGATGTGCATCGCTGCACAGTTGTGATGTGATTCTCAACATCAAACGCAGGCTTCAAAAATGACGCCCACTCGCGTACCGCCGTGACGCGCCTCTTGAGCCACGGCCATTCGCCCTCCCACTGCGATACGACGCCGCGATCCTCAATGCTCATTCACTACAAGCGTAGCCACTTAGAAGAGCACGAGTGGTACAAGTGTTTCCTCGCTGTGTGTAGCGAAGCCTAGTTGCGATTAGCCAACACGAGGGCTGCTCAATTAGCGTCCCTCCCCAGCCCCAAATCTCCCTCGACAGAAGATAACCGTGTTGCGCTATCAATGCGTTGAAGTAAGTCAACAAGCAAAGTACAGGGTGTTGGAAACTTATTACAACAGTCGGTCGGGAGCGACAGTACGAAGCGTATCGACTGAAAAGGGGAGGAATATATATTTATATATATATACAGGTGTTGAGGAGGGAATTGCGGGCGCGTGATTGTCAGAGTAAGTGCATTAACAGTTCACCGTTAAGCCAGTAACGAAGGGAGCGCGAGGCCCGGCACCACCAGGCTTCTCCCTCCTTCCTTCTGTCGGGCGCAACGCGCCCTCCGTACAACTTCACGCTTCGCTCAACGACGGTCTTTCTACTTATTAATCGAAAGCAAAGGTAGGAGAGGTGAGCGTGCTCGTGCAGTGAAGACATCAACTCAAGCCAAGGCCTAACACACCCAGTCTAACAGAAGAGCAATAGTAAAAATGATAAAAATAACAGCGGTAATAAAACAAATGAAACAGACAGCGGCGGGGTCTTGCTACTACCTGCCGCACTCTCATCGAACGGCAGTGTGAAGCGCATAGCGCGCACACGCACACCCCTTCGTCCTCTAGTGACATGAACGCTGCGCTCTAAAAATCTATTGGTGACCACATCTTTCATTGTGAAGGCGCAAAGCAAAACAACATACTTATTTATTTATTCAAAAAGAGGAGGGCGCACATTCTAGAGTGAAAAATTTAATGGTACAAACCAAATGGCTGTGTGAACAGCGATTCGGGTCAAATACGGGGACAATTCACGCGCATTGCACCAGTTGGCTCACGCCTCCGCGCTCTGACGCCCAGTGGCCCGCTTGCCCATAATAGGGGAAACACACACATTTTGTGCATCGGTAGTTCCCAACGCACTCACGTTGAGAATGCCCATCACTTTTGGTTAGCCTTCGCTGCCCCACCGCCAGCCGCGTAGCCTCTGCCACAGTTCCTCTGCGGCACGCAACCGATAAGGTCCATCATAAGTTCCTTGAAGCTTCCAGCGGGAACTGGGGACCGCCCCCTCTTCTTACCAGGCGCTGTTGACGCATCCCCACAGGGAAGGGGTGGGGGCGCAGCACAACGAGGCGCTCCATCCCAGTTGTGCATCACACCCTCATAGCCCGGGCAGATCGCCTCACGTCGAGGCAGCGGATCGGCATTGTTTTCTTGAGACGACACGAGCGAAAGGCAACCAGCAGCATGTGGATCGAGCGATGGGCATGCTTCGTCGCCTTCAGCTTCGAGCTGATGTCGTCCAGACCACTTCCTCCCCGCTCCCAAGACCTTCCCAAACAACGGCTTACCAGCAGCCAGTTGTCCATTTACCGACGGGCTTGTATTTCTCCCGCACAGACCAACGCGGTGGCCCACGGTTCTGCGCTTGACGATAAGCGGCGACAGCGAAACTGCGGACCTGTCTGACGAATCTTCACGCAAGGGAGTGGCGCTCCTCCTCAAGACGCTGGTGCATTCACTACCGTCCCCATTTGCAGCAGGAATCACATCGCCGCCGCTACCTCCCTTTATGGCTGCACTTGCACACACCTCAAGCGCATCCCTCCCATGCTCGCTACAGGCAACACATCCGGAGTCGGTGTCTGCCTTGTCAGCCACACGACTGTGCATAAAGTCAAGCATCCAGTAAAAGTATTCTGGCTGAACAAGGCACCTAACAAACACACGGAAGCGCAACTGGAGCCGCGACGCAGACATGGGCTGCCCAGCCGCCAGCTTTGCACCGGCCCCAAATTCTAAGGTCAGCAATGGCTCATAAGAGACCTTTTCGTCAAACAAATTAAACGCTACTGGAGAAGACATGGCACCACTCGCCAGGCGTATCCCATTCACAAACGTACCGTTCTTGCTGTTGCAATCACGGACACGCAGCGCGCACCACAACCCCGGCAACGCACCCGACTGCCCCTCCCGCGCAAGTGGAGGACGACAGCGCGTGACCAGCAGCACGCAATGCTGCCGTGAGACGAGCGGGCCCAGTGCCGCTGACCCAAACGTTATAACACCCGTGTTTTTCTCGCGGTCAGATCCCAGCGGCAGTAACAAGGTGCTGTCCAACTCCACGTTATCATCGTCCTCCACTTGCCCCATGCGATGTTCGGTACTTCCAAGGCAATTTCTACACAAACGGCCTTCTTCAGCGAGTCTGTCGCGTCCATTGGGGTGTGCAGAGACAAACTCACCCTCACAGGAGTAACGCACTACAAGGCAGCATTGCTCGTGCCCCTCCACTGGCTCATGGTGCGCATGCGAAGGAAGTTGCCCACACAACGCACTGCGGTTATCGAAGCTTGAACTCTCAACCGCAGATATGCCACCCGCTTCTGCCAGAGACTTTAAGTTGTGTGCACCAACCACTGCTAATTCCATTGACTATTCCCATAAATCGTCTCTTAATATACAATGTGATTTACTCACAGCAGTGACGCGCCACGCTGTGTGCAAAAGCAAAAAAAGGAGAAGATGAAAAATATGTATTAAGCAACACATCCTGTAATATACACATAGTTATAAAGCAGTCGTATCATTTATCGCCTTACACATCCCTCGACACCATTTCGGTAGTGCTTTTCTTTTCTTTTTTCGCTAACGTACCTCTGGTTTATCGGGGCGGGAAAGAAAATACCCCTTTTGCTGCTCCTGCTGTTTCCGAAGGTGCTCACGCTGCTCCTCCACACTGGTGGTGATGGCACGCACAAATTCTTGCTTTTTGTTATCATCGCGGGACAGCTCATACAGATGATAGTCCTCCGCCTCCCCAAACTTGGTGAGCGCACGCCAGTAATCATTCCACAGGTGATTTAGTCCACATCGCATCAGACGGCGATATAAGGGAATACACTGTGGCTCTGAGGTTTGTGTTTCCTTTGCACGATTCTCGTTGTAGCACTCCATAAGTGCCATGTGGTGCGAGGCACAGTTCTGGTGCAGTGCTGCATTCTGTAACAAGGCCTCCTGATTCCGTTGCGAACCCATGCATTCCACGTAGGCATTGTGCGTTGACCGACATTTTTTCTTGTTGATATCGTTCCGCGTGTTGATTTCCTGTGTAGTTTCAGTGCGCTCAATGAGGTTGTGCTTCTCCAAGCACGTGGTGTACTCTTCCAGCTTCCTGTAACAGATATACGCGTTGAGGTTTTGTCGTAACATGAAGGAATTGTGGGCTTCCTCCACCGCTGGATCAGCGTCACTACCACGCTCGGCTATTTTCGCCTCCTGCTCTCTACGCCATTGATCAAAGAGATCCATTGAGAACTGCGAATGTTTCGCTGGTGTACTAAGCGGCCGCCACGCATTCGCAGACATGTACCTCGACAAGTGGTGACCCAATGGCCTCTGCCTTCAGAGAAGGGTGGGAACAGCGGAGAAGGACAGAAAGATGGAGCTGGGGAGCAAGCTTTGGGGCACGCCATTCACTGGGCAACCGACTCTCGCATTTTCGCAGTGCAGACAAGTGACTGCAACTGGTAAGAAATGTTTTGGAAGGAAACCAGTAAAATAACATCCCATCACAAAAGGGAAAAAAAAAAAAAGGAACAAAATAGAAAAAACATATTGATGCGTGCTGACACCTTTTAAAAAAATATATTGGTGAGCATCGGTCTCCTTCATGGCCTCTCCACGGCGGATCCCACCCCGTTGTTTTGCCGTCGCCACAATAGATAAGAAAGGGGACGAAAGCGCCACAGAAAGGGAGAGAAAATATGCACAATGGAGTGATCCGTTTCATTGCCTCAATCAGACATTCGTCAAAAGGAACCCCATGGTGAGATCCTATCTGCGTTCTGACCTGCCCTGCTTATTGCGAGGCTGAGGTGCTCTGTTGTCGCTCTTGCCACCGCGCTGTTGCTGTTGCTGTTGCTGCGGCTGCGGTTGCTGGCCCTGACGTTTGCGACTATGTTCCTCGCTCTTACCCGGCTTGCCACCACGCTGAGGCACACCCTTTTGGCCGGTAGTCTGGCGACCGCCCTTCCGACCAGCCACACCCCTTGCCGCGCCACGGGCACCAGCAACAGCCTTCACGTCCCGTGTCTTGGCACGGACCTTCTTGCCCGTCTTGATGCGGATGATGCCCTTGGAGATCGCCAGGTGGTTGATCGCGTGATCAGACTCCGCCTGAGCGCGCAGGTAGCCAGCAATGCAGAGTGTTGTCGTCGTGCCATCAATCACACCGCGCGCATCCACGTTTGCGATGGGGATCTGCACTGCAGAATGGTCAAATGACGTGATGAGCGTGTTGGTCGCGTGGCACTTGCGCGGAATGTACAGGTCCACGTTGGTGCCTTCCTCGTTGAGGGTACCAATGGTCGCCATGGCAAGACGCTTTAGAGCAAAGGAGAATATGACACCTTTTTGGAATGTGTGCAGAAAACCATAATACCCAGCAAGAAAAGCAAAGGTAAAGAAGAAAAACGTGACAATGTGAGCAGGCCTGTGGGGGTTGAATGGAGATACAACAATCTTAACGGCCAAAATACGTCACTATTTTTGCTGTTGTTGTTGTTTCAGGCACCCAGAAAAAGGAAAAAAGAACATTAATCAACACAAAATGATCGTTAGAGTAAGGCAAGTTCGCTGCTTCTATTGCCCTAACAAACTGTTGTGGCATGAACCACGATATCACAGCCCAGTGAAGCCCCATGGTGAGATCCTATCTGCGTTCTGACCTGCCCTGCTTATTGCGAGGCTGAGGTGCTCTGTTGTCGCTCTTGCCACCGCGCTGTTGCTGTTGCTGTTGCTGTGGCTGCGGTTGCTGGCCCTGACGTTTGCGACTATGTTCCTCGCTCTTACCCGGCTTGCCACCACGCTGAGGCACACCCTTTTGGCCGGTAGTCTGGCGACCGCCCTTCCGACCAGCCACACCCCTTGCCGCGCCACGGGCACCAGCAACAGCCTTCACGTCCCGTGTCTTGGCACGGACCTTCTTGCCCGTCTTGATGCGGATGATGCCCTTGGAGATCGCCAGGTGGTTGATCGCGTGATCAGACTCCGCCTGAGCGCGCAGGTAGCCAGCAATGCAGAGTGTTGTCGTCGTGCCATCAATCACACCGCGCGCATCCACGTTTGCGATGGGGATCTGCACTGCAGAATGGTCAAATGACGTGATGAGCGTGTTGGTCGCGTGGCACTTGCGCGGAATGTACAGGTCCACGTTGGTGCCTTCCTCGTTGAGGGTACCAATGGTCGCCATGGCAAGACGCTTTAGAGCAAATATAGCCCTACAACAAATGATAATTATAAAAGAAATGTAACATCAGCAACGGTGAGGGGAAAGGTTTATAATAATTGCATTACATTATGTATCGGTTAGGTACATTTAAGGGGGTCAACCTGCAGTACACTGGAAAGATCAGTGTAAATGCCCACATCAAAGAAATGGGTTAGGTGAAGCGCACGCGACAATGGATCGATTTTGCACGGGGCCACGCCAAAACTACGTTCAGGAGGTCCATGCGCCGTACTGCTACATCCATCATCACCTATTTCAAGAACACTGTAACTTCAACCAATGCGTGTGTAAGTCAAGGCACCAGCTCAGCCATGATATGGCGATCGCAACGTCAGCATACCTTCTCCCCTGCACGACCGAGAGAAACGAGGGTTGATGTGCGCCGTAGTACGGCGTACCAACTCAACAATGCTGTTGCCTGTCCTTCGGGGACATTTCCACTCCTCATCACGTACGCACATAAATAGACATAAAGGAGGTTTTTAGCGGTACTCATCCGGTTGTTCTTACAGTGTGGTTGGGTCATCAATTAAGTTCATTTCTTCTGCCACTTGCAGCAGCAGCTCCACCCGCTCATAGTACACCTCCATTCGATGCCGAAGCTGATGAAGAAAAAAGCGCCGATTGTTTGTGTTGTCAAGTGATACCTGTGCAGACACATGGGCGATAATTTCCATCGCCGTAATGTAATTCCGTGCTGCTGTAAGCGGATTGCCGGTGGGCGTTTCTTCTTCTCGCGCTCGGCAGATAAATTCCTCAGCGCGCCTAACTTGCTGGACAAGACCAGCCATTTTTGTTATCGCCTTGTAAAACTGGCGAAATCACCTACGGCACTGCTAAAAATGGAAAAAAAGAAGAAGAAAACCCGAACAGGGATGAAAGTGATGAAGTGCATCAGAAAGAAAAGACATCACAAATGAGTAATGTAAAATACATTGCAACATATTTTTTCTTCTTCGCTTCACTTCTGGCACTCCTCCACTCCCCTTCCTTGAAACGGAAATATAAATTTTTTCGAGTTATAAAGTGAAAAAAGTACGAAAAAAGAAAAAAAGAAAGAAGCAACAACGACGACAACAACAACAAATGAAAGCAAGGAAGGAATAGCAGCAGCAACATCAAAACAACCACAAATTTCGCTCATCGAACACGGAATTCCTTTGCTGCACAACAACCCTTGCACGATAGGGAATCAACTTGTAGATGGCAACGCAGCACTGTTAATGTCATATTGGTGGCCTTCCTCGTTGGAAGCTCCTCTGGTCTGTTTCAGTAAGTAAAATACAAAACAGTGGAGAAAGGAGTGCGTGTGCGTGAGGGTGAAGGAGAAAGAGGAGAGGCTTAGTTGTAAAACATAAACACTGAAGCCATTACCAGCCACACCCTAAGGAGCAACGGATAAGTAAATGGGTAGTTGGATACCTTTACATCTGTAGTTGTAAGTGATGGAGCACTACCGAGCAGGAGAGGGCTCCAAAGTGGACCATCAAAGGCGCATTTCCTCAAGTACACCACTTGAGAACGCTCCTTCCTTCTAAAGCTACTTGCACGCAAGTAATGGGGAAAGGAAGTTGTAGGAGAGGGATGTACTTTGCTGTGCTCTGGCTGAGCGTAAAGAAATACAGGTGAGGCCAGGACGCATTTTCTCCTGTGCGAGCGCTTCGCTCCATAGGAAATATCAGCTCACCTCATATTTACGGCTTCCCGCCCCACGCCGCATGTTAGCCAAGTGCTATTTCTCAATGAAGAATGTGAGCAGGCCTGATGATGCCGTAACATGCTAGCGCAGCTTGTGGCGGTGGGGGTCGACCTTGTCCACATCAATGCGCTTCTCCATATCCCTTATGAGCTTCCACGTCTGTCGACTCATAAGCGTCTCCTCTGGCTTTTTCTTGAGCAAGTAGCCATGGGAGTTCCGGAGCCCTTCTATTGAGCGTGTGTACTTGGTGAGGGACCCCGCGTGCATGTCACCCGCACATGTCGAACGCGCCATACCGTCCGCCCCCTTGTCATGCTCGCTACGCACAACGGCATCCGGCAGGTCGGGAAGAAGCGACTGCTGGACAAAGTCGCCCTGATAAACGGTCACGTTAACATGGCCCTCATTCTCTAGTCGCCGTGTGACTCCACAGAATGGCTGTGCTGACTTGTGAATATAAATGGGGTTGGTCCTGTCTAGTATGGGAACGGACTTCGCCTCCACCTTCTCCTTCCCGGAGAGAAGGGAAAGCAATTTCGCCTTGTCCTCTATATTCCCTATAAGGTGCCCATTTTGAGATTCAGCGAGACCACAAGGTAGTTGGCATGGGTAAACAAGACTCTCATCGCCGTACACCCACGAGGTGCAGCTGTAATCGGTTTTGTCTCCGCCAGTTGTCAACTGCGGGCGCCGTGATGCGAGTAGCCCCTCCTTGCGCCGCGGCACGGTATCACCCGTCAGTTGTGACTTGTAGAGTAGCGATTCCTTGGAGGTTATCTTTGGTGCCAACCTTGCATCTTCCTGCAGCTGTCCCTCAGTCACGGGAATGAGAAGGAAATCGGAATTGAACACCGCGGAACGAGCACCTGCGTAAAGCTGTGGCTTCCCTCGTGAGGGACGGCCAGTGTACACATAATCCGTTTTGTAGATTGTATTCGGATGGGAGCCGTCCTCAGTAAAGTGCTTTGTAAGACCTGGGAGGGAACGCTCGTGTGAAAACGAGGAGACCCGCTCACCCCCAGTGCAGGCTGCCCGCAGTATTCCAGTTAAATTCCTTTCACTCTGGCTGTGTGATATGTAGTCTGCCTTCTGCGTTGATATCTGGTTGGGCTCATTCTGTAGACCAAAGCGAAAGATTGGGCGGTTGCGTACCTCGCCGCTCAGACTTGTATCCTCATTTCTTGCTGAATCGGGGCAATTGGCCGAAGCTAAATATCGGTTGTAATCATAGTCGTAACGAGTCATGTAAAGGTTGAGCATGTCCGTGCGCGACGGATCAGACACGAGGTTTGCTGCCATGTGCCTTTGTTTTGGAACTCTATAACAATTGCACCGGCTAAAGGTTGGTTTTCAATGAATATCTGCACTGCAGGTGCCTTTCTAATGGTTACCGCGACCCCCCACAACTGAAGCGATTTCTACAACTGATGAACAAGTTGCCAGTAAACAAATAAAAAAGAAGAGAGAACGGGAAGAAAAGAAGAATAGCTCAAGGCAATTGATGTATGTAAGGCATTACAGCTGCAAACCCCTCTCACACAAAGTGTGGTTGCTGCTGCTGCCGCTACTCAAGGACCGCTCGGTCGCTTTTTGTCACTGCAAGGGCGCCTCTCGGTGCATGCAGTTGGCACAGTAACTGCGTATGTTCCACTCTCAAGTACAACCTCATAGTGTTGTGCCCAGAGAGTTGAGTTGTCACTAACTGGTACCATCGACCACCGTTGCTGTTTGTGGGGAGTTGAGTCCCTCCAGTTCAACAAGAACACGAACGATTTCACCAATATTTGCGGTGAGGATGTGGGTGCCGTTTCCAAGAGCAAGCGACGGATGCACACCAGCCACAGACGCAAGTCGATGGCGATGAGTATGAAGCAGTTCAACGGCCTCAACGATCCGATCATGTGCGTTTGTCGCGTAGTACTCCACAAATGCAAGTGGGTGCTCGCGCTGCTCCCGGGACGAGAGCAGGCCCATCTTCCAGTACACAACCGCTTTAAGGAACGCGGTAAAAAACGGTGATGTCGGTGAAGTCGTCGAAGTCAGTTCCTCCGTGCTCATTGCCACGTCTGCATCCCGCCCGTCAACTTCGGTGCGCCTCTCAGGTGCAGCGGGCTCACCAACAGTCTCCGAAATATGGAAATTGGCCTCGTTAGCCCTAAAGCAAGGTTTCTCAGTTTCTACCTCCATGACGAAAGGCTCGCTGTCACTCCCAACTGAGGTGTTGCCTAAGGTATTGGTGCACAACACAGCGTTTGTACTAGCTTCCGCGCCGCAATGTATCACTGGCTGATCTTCGCCCACACTTTGGTTGGCATGCAAACCGGGGGCCGTTTTCTGTGGAAACGTGTTATGTGACGGTACGCTCACAGGCGACTGCGATGCGCGAGCGAGTCCATCCTCTACCCCGTCCATTAAGCCGCCCAAGGAGCCTACATCAGGAACTGCAACACAGTGAACTGAATCAGGCACCTGCTCACAAAGTCCATAAACTTCGCGGAGAGAATGGTTGTCGTGACAAAGAGATAGTGGTACGAGACGGTTAGACGGGTCGGCGTCCACTCCTGTGGACCGAGTTGGTTTTACCCAGGGAATCCCCCATGCAGCACCCAAAAATTCCACCTCAGTCGACAATGCAGCCAAACGGTGGACAGAGTGTGGAGACACACCAAACACCTCGAGAAGCTCCTGTTGGTCCAACGAAGGACGCACCATAAAACTTTCGCTGAGTGGAGGCTCCCACGCCTGCTCCTTACCGTTGGGTGAGGTACCTTCCAGAGCGTCCTGCCAGTGGAAGCATTGACTCAAGACCGAAATTGGCATCCGAATAACTCGAGAGGGGTCCCGGGACCGCGTCAAGCCAACGCTGTCAGTGGTCCACCTTGGCGGAACGAATATAAACACATCCTCCTCCTCGTCGTAACCAAGCACGTAAGGGGAAAGACTGGCGTCCAAGTCAATACCGCACAGCACTTTGGTTGAAAGTAATGTGCCGTGTTTTGGTAAGGACATCAGTGAAGTTGGAGCAAGTTCCAGAGACGGTGGGCAAGCCTTAGCCATCTCTGGGGTGCGATCCATTCGGTTTTCGCAGGAACAGACCTCTGCAACGGAGGCGCTACAAGTAGTGCTGGCGCTGCTGACATAACTGTCACTGCACTCTGATTCCACGAAGCTCTCATCGTCATCCTCCTCGGCGGTGTCACAACGGCGCACTGGCGCTACACTGGCAGAGTTTTTCACTGGCTGCAGGTAGGTAAGTTCCCCAGAAACATCCTTGAGGACCACCGCCTCCCTTTCATGGTCGTACCCGTAAAAAGCCACATTGCACTGGTACAAGCTACCGCCAGTCAATCGACTTGGTCCCCTCTCCATCCCTAGTCACTTCATATCGTTGTTATTATTATAATTACATAAATAGTTTGCCATACAGTACAGGAACACACATTTTGAGGGCAACAGTGAGAAGAAGGGCAATATATATATATATATATTTTTTTTTTTATATATATATATATATGGCAAAGGCGCAGATGCACAAGAGGCGTGTTGTACTTACCGGCGGAGAATGCCGCCACCAGCACATAACCCCACCTCCCCATTACGCTTTTGTGTTTCTTCGTCCCCCACTAAACATATGTATGCGTGCACGTTTGTATACCAACGCACTCGCTCAATTTTTTGATGACCCGCCAGGCAAAAACATGGGGGTCTATATTTGTAGGTTTCATTGTTTCGTCCCATTCACTCCGTGGTGTGGAGAAGCACAGCCAGGCGCGCTCACGCAACAGAAGCCAACAACAGGACAACAACGTTAGGAATTAGTACAGCAACCTTGCATTCTCACGTCTCACGGCTCTAAGCAAAAAAGGAAAAAAAAAAAAAACTAACCCTTCGCCCTTACCCACGCAACACGCCATTTTCTTCCTTTCCTTTTTTTCACACTAAACAGGCATGCGAACGCAGGGACAATCTCGCAGAGTTAATTTTGTAGTCATTGTTTTTTTTACCTTAGAAATCGCACACAGATCTAACGGTCACACACGGTGGACCCGCGAATAACAAAATCAGGTTGGCGCGCGCGTGTGACTATGTTGTGTCCACAGCACTATATGTAGCGGTAGTAGTAGTGATGATACGCGGACACGATTCCACAGCATTAGTAATGGTAACAATGCAACAGACATAACTCAGTGCATTGGCACTAACACCGCAACGCATTGCGGTCCTCCAACGCACGGTCGAATTACACCGAGTTAAACAAACAGTGGTCGAGGACAGGTCATCGTCGCTGCAGCGGCCTACACGAGGTAAAATATAAACATCTGCTTTGCGCATGGGGCAACGGCCCCTTCAACCCAGAGCACCATCGTGACACTCGCGCCGCGACATTGCTCGGTGTGGCAACCAAGTCCACTCGCACGGGGGGGCGGGTTAGGGATTGCCGAGTAAAGGGGCACAACAACGCTAAATATAAATATATCGTTTTTTTGTTGTTGTTTTTTCATTACCAATGTATCAGTTCCTCTTGAAACGGACTGCGCACTCTTAGGTCTGCTATACGCTCACCAGGGAGTGGTGCTGCAGTTGCCGCGGGCCTAGACGGGGCGCGCGCCACTGCTGCAACCAACGGAATATCGTCCGCGGTGCCGGGCGGTAGGCTTATAGACGAGCCATAACTACAAAGAGGACTTGCAGGGATATCATGACTGCTGGTACAGAGCTTGCTCATTTGAACGTCCTGCATGACCCCCTTGCGCATGAACTCCCTTGCCTTTTGTTGAAACTTGCCCTTTTTCACGCCCTCCCAGGGC
Organism: Trypanosoma vivax; assembly: GCA_021307395.1. Classification (NCBI taxonomy): domain Eukaryota; phylum Euglenozoa; class Kinetoplastea; order Trypanosomatida; family Trypanosomatidae; genus Trypanosoma; species Trypanosoma vivax. The sequence continues at coordinate 76,977 of SOPI01000059.1, read as the reverse complement.
TTCAGCGGCTTTGAAAGTTTACTGAACTCGAAAACCGGTATAGATAGCCCGCCAAGATGTGAAGCATAGACGCTTGCATTTTGCGGCGGCTTGTGACTAATAACGACACGACGGAAGAGCTCCAGTCCCTTGTGCCCACTGCCCCTCGCATACTGCGCATCATTATAGCCCATCCCCCGAGGTAGACTACCGTGGTTCTCGACGACAGAGGTGCGAGGGGGCGACACCGCGGGGGGTGTAATGAAGCCGCCTACCACCCTAGACAGACCAGGGTCCAATGTGGACTCGTGCGCGCCCTTACCGCTATGGGATCGGATGGCAGCCCATTCTTCCTCCCGCGCAATATCAATTAAATACGACTTGAGATCAAGTATGTACTTGTCCTCCACTTCAGAAGGGTAGAGGGCATGCTCAAACTGCACAGCACGCTGAAGTTGTAAGCGCCGTAATTCTCTTTTTTTCTGCACTTTATTTTCCGACAGTTGTGCCTCTATTGAAGAGAGAGCAGACTGCGACTGTGAGGATGACATGGGTGACGATGAGGCAGGCATAATTGGTCGCATGTCATCAGATCCGCCCTCGTGCAAGGCAGACCTTAACACGCCCTCAGCGATGCTGCAGAGGCGCTGTTGCTGCTGGGTATTGTAAAACGTGGCGCGATCATAGACGCGCTGCATCACATGATCCTCCACATACTTTCTCAGTGCCTCCACATGCGTCGTGTCAATCACTGCAAAGTCTGCTAGAGGGGTTTTGCTACAGTAGTCACGTTGTATAGCCAGAAGGATAGACTTGGGGTCCTTGAACCGGCTCATCTCCGAGGCGGTGTGTGCATTTAACACATGATGGTCAAGACTCGTGTCGGGCACCCACACGTATCCCTCGGAGGCACCAATATACCGCGTGTTGTGACGCAACTGGTATGCGCATTCGAGACTCGCCATGAAACATGCATCAAAAACAATCGCTTCGAAACGCCGCTTACCAAGAATCGATGCCAGCTCGTGGCATTGAAGCGCCAACTTGTTCTCCTCCAGCTCCAAGTAATCGCCCATTCCGTGACCACCGTACACCAAGTAACTACGCCCGGGATCGTACCACCGGTCTAGAAAACGCTCCAGCATATCTTGTCTGTAACCAACAACATGCTTGTAATTTTCCAGTGAATACCCCTGGCTATCTATGCGTGCCTCAAAGCTTCCTTCATGTGTGTTGAAGGCAAGCATGCAAAGGTCTGTGATGCCCTTCACCTTCTTCATCTGAAGGAACTTCCAGAAGGACCATGCTGTGACATTGTTGACTGAACTGAACACCACAATAAGGCGGTTGCAGCGGCGCGGCCCCTTCGTGGGCATTAACGTTTCTTCCTCCTCTTTTGCCTATCCCAATGCAGCGAGTAAAATCTGCCTCCACCTACCTGCACAGGGCTTCTTCTTCTATTATTATCAGTATTGTTTTGTTGTCCTCCTCGTCGCTTGTCGCGCCCTACACCCTCCTCACTCCCCACACAGTCAAAGGCACTTTTTGGACAGCTGCGTTCCTGTAGAGTAGGAACTTCAGGCAGTTGAATATCCACCACCAGGTCGCACGAAGCGGGAAAAAGATAAAAAAAAAAAAAAAAAAAATTCTATCTACGCTCGTATAAACGTACAGATGTGTACGTATCCGCACGCCTAAAGACACCAACTATTATTATCTCTTGTGTTTATTTATTTTTTTTTTTTTTAAAAAAACGGAGTAATGATAATAATAATTTTTTTTCTTTCTTTATCCCTGACGTTGGGTGGAAACACGCTCTTAAAAAAGCGCTCTTCACCGGGAAGACTGGTGTAGATGAGGGAAGGACCTTACCGTCTCCCGCCCCGTTGTATCTCTATCTTGTGTTATCCGTCACCCCTTAAAGGTACACACAGTGAGAAAGAGAACAAGCAAAAACTGGAATAAAGGTAAAGTGTGAGTGGCAGAGGGAATTGGGTGCAAAGTAAGGAGGGGTACGAGAAGGGAAAAGGAAAGGAAATTTAAAAATAAAATAAAATAAAAACAACAACGCGAAATTGAAGGCACATACGACAACTGGCTTCGGGTTCTTGTCGCCCGCCAAACTGATTTCCCTGTCAAGACACGTTTGAAATGAGCCAACAAAGCACCGTGCAACGACTAGGAGAGCTTCAGCTGTGGCCTTATCGTTGAACAAGTCGGCGCAGCGCCTTCACATGGTGTTCTACTCCCACCCAACACAGTAAACTACAATGTTTGTGTGTAATTGCGCGGGATGAGCGAGTACAGGGCTTGGGTGGGTACACAGGTCACTTTCCCCAGTGGCAGCAGATGAGTTTGCGTAGCCTTTGCAGTGGTAGCGGACAGAAGTCAATGTGAGAAAAGTGAGCACCTCACTTCTGTCCAGAAGGTAAAACAGTAACAGGGGTAAGATGCGAAACTGTTAAGCACTTTTGAAGTCTCTAGGCGTCATAAACACTGAGAAGAATAATGATAATCTAAAACTATTTGAGAACATTACTCACCACACCACACTGCCCTCCGACGAGGGCACGTCAATTGCTACAGTCGACTTTTATAATGAGAGGTAGCTTGCTTGTGAAAAATACACGCGTTTTTCCATTGCTCGCAGAGCCTGTCGCATGAGATTCACCTCACTATTTACTCCTTCCTGCTCTAATCGGTGCCGCTCTTCCTGACGCAAAAACCGCCGCTTCTCCTGAGTGCGTTCCTGGCGCAGGCGAGTAAGCTCCTCTTCGTACTTTTTTAGTAGTGCATGATGCCGTTCTCGTTCAACTGCAGCTGATGCACGACGCTCACGCAGCTCTTGTCGCAGCTTCTCGCTCACAGCAGCACAGCTTTCCACAGCACACTTGGTGCGCTGCTGGAGGTCCAAGGCATGCCGCCGACGCTCCTCCTCAAGTGCTGTATGGGCATCACGCAGGGAAGCACGCAAATGCTCGATAGTCACGCGTAACTCACGTTGTTCAATCTGCATCTCATGGCGACCACGTATGAGGTCTGAAAGACTTGCTTGATGCAGACTTTGAAGTTGCTCGATTGTCGCAAGTTGGGACGCGACCATTTCTTCGTGTTCTCGTTCGCGCTCCCGCTCCTGACTCAGTCTGTTAGCCCGTTCACTCTCATACATAGTGCGTTGTGCATCTAGTTGCTCCTTCAACATGTTAACCTCCTCACGAAGGGCAGTGAGAAGTTCAGAAGGCGGGGGAAGGGACAGCAACGACAAGGGCACACCGCTAGTAGACACAGCAGCGTCACCAGTGGCGGCAGCTATTTGTTTGTTGGTTGTCATCTGCCGTAAACTCATTGTGTTTTTCCCGCGGCCCCGTTTGTCATTTTGGGCCCGTGGTGCTCCAACTGCGGTTGCCGGGTGGGTCACAGGAGAGCCGCGACCAGAGCGTGACAGGGAAGACCCCCTCCCCTCCAACTGCTGGCGATCCTGAAGAAGCGCGGCTATCTTCGCACAGTCGTCCTCCACTTGGGCGTGAAGCACTGTACTCTCGTGCAGGAGCCGGTTTGCCCGCTCGCGTTCTTCCTGCAGCATTAGCTGCGTCTCGGACAACTCTCGCTGCAGCCTCCCCAGCTCGGTGTCCTTTCGGGCCAGCTCACGACGCAGGCGCTGGGCATCGGACTGCTCGGGCTTAAGACAGTTTTCGATGTTTTCCATGAGCGCCAGCTTCTCCGCATCGTGCTTTTGAATAGTGCTGAGCAACATTTGCACGTACTCGTTGCTAACAGCTACTGTTTCACCCAGCCACGTCGCGGGTAACCCCACTGGAACCCCACCGCTAATGCTGCTGATGTCTGTTGGGCAACATTTTGGCATCGAGAGCTGCCTGTGAGATCGTTTCTTTGCGGGCATCACGTTTAGCGTAGTAATTGCTACTGGAGACGGCGCTTACACGCAGCAACGTGGTCTCTAGGGAATCAAAATGAGTGGAAATCATTGAAGTGTGCGTGTGCAAGAGATAAAATGAGAGAGTGGAACTGTGCAGATATGAATTGAACAGCGGGTTAAAATGTCCACGGCGACTGGCGCCGCTGGTGACGAAAACTCATCGAGATACGAGACAGTCAAATGTGTTTCCGTCTCCCACTCTCTCTCTCGCTCTCCTTTTTTTTTCACATTTTAAAAGAAAAAAACAAAACAAAGGACAATACACTGTACACTCCGCTGCCTCGTTTCATAGAAGAGCTCGTACGGCCCGACAAAATTCCGCCACTGTCGCCCCAGTGGCCGCGCCCATTTCCTCCAATAATGACAAGCATTCGGGTAGCAGCACGTGGGTCACAGGGGCATAGCGATATAGGCCAAAAGGGGCAAGAAAGCGACCCCACTGGCGCACCCTCCAAGTTATGTGTGTGAATGCTGCCTTATGCATCTCGGGGCATCGCTCTTCTTGCATCCACCACCGTAGCATCACGCATTGCTGATAAAGAAATACGCTCATGAGAACACAAATAACATCGCGAATGGCTGCATGGTGCGGGCAGGTTGTGCAACACAAACTAATGAGAGATCGCATATGCGACGGCTTGGTGATTACCAGACGCGTGGGCTTAGGTACGTCACTGCTGTCTAAAGACTCAGAGAAGGAAGCTAAGTGAGGTATGTCTAGGGGCGAACTTGGCTTTATGGGGATTTGCTTCAGCTCCTCCATGGAGAAATCAAGCAGCGCATTAGACATGAGGGAAACGGCTGCCCCGATATCGGATGATACGGCACTAGTGTGGGTGATCCCAGTCGCGCCCGCGCGAATGTCACTCGCTTCGGTTGTGGGGAGCGCCTCTTCATTGTTGCTACGTCCCCGCTTCAACCGAAGTGTACGGCGCACTCCCTCCTCCATGCCTGACGATTCCACTGTAGAAGTACCTACTACGCGTTGGCTAGCTACAGCAGTCTCATTGATGCCCACACTATCCATTGGCAGTTCACTAAAGACAAAGCTATTCAAAAGGGCCTGCAGTCGCATTTCAAGATCCGCCGCATCATTACCAAAATCCTGGTTGTTCTGCTTGGCTACCGCTAGGGAGCCCAGTATCTCCCAAACCCGCCTGGCCATGTACAGCTGTGCGGCAGGCAACCGTAGCGCCAGCGCTGCAAGGAAGGCGGAACAACTACAGGTGCTATTCAGACCCAAGTCTTGGGCAGAGGGACCACCCTCCTCTTGGAGATGCTGAAAGGACGGTACAAATAAGCTCAATTCTGGGTGGTCCAGCATGCTGCGCAAATAGTATGAGGTCATACCATCTCCGCTGAACAGCGTCAGTAAAAGTACATATGGAGCTTGTAATGCCGCGCTTGCATTGGCTGCGCGACCCGCTCCGTCATGCTCCAGCAGATGCAAACCGTACGCCAAAGTGCTGTGGAACATAGATGGCCCAGCAGCAACAGGTGGTACGTTTGGTAACTCATCGTTGGTAACAGCCTCACCCCTGACGCGCTGCACTTCATGGAGCCATAGACGGAGAGTGGCCTGGACCACCAGTGTGATGGGCCCCTCCGCCATTGCTGGCTCTGCATCAAGGGCCTGCCCACTACCAGTTAGAGGATCAAGGAAGGTGCTACTCAGCGCATCCACGAAACCAGCACAGGCACCACAAGTAAGCAGCGTATATATAGTTGTATTCTCCCCTTCACTTTTGCTGCCCAGGCAAAGGGATGCCCACACGCCTCTCCACCCACGTGGTATAAAAGGATCGATAAGATGTCCTCGCAGGAGCTGTAGCATACGTGATGGGGAACGCAATAATAGTAAAGTGGCGAGACCAGGGGGCAGCTCAGATGGCAATAGTGGTGCCTCACATGTTGGGCTCCATGACGCAAGAAGTGTAGCAAACAAATTAGAGGTGCCCTCCCCACCATAGCTCATTACTGGATGCTCCTTCCTAAGGGCCTTACCGCGCCCGATACAGAGAAGCGAGGAAGTACTGGTTTTGCCGCCGGGTGGCCCATCCACCAAATTGCCGTACTGCTCCAGTGGGTCCAAACGCCCAGCAGGTATCAAGTAATGCTCGTGGCCTTGCTTCACAAGGGTCTCGGTTCTGTACGGTGGGCAGAGCACCTTAAATAGGAAACTTCTGCATGCGTCACTTTGAAGCCCACCCTCTGCAATGAGGCGAAGCACCAAACTGCCACGCTCCGCTTCAGATAAGTGTGCAAGTGTTTTTTGTGTTGTTCTATGAATTACGAAGGCGATCAAGGAGTCGAGATGTGCTCCATTTCCTCCTTCCGAGCAGATGTCACATAGCTCCAGAATGCCATCCACAGGTACCGGCGACTCCGTTGGCATTGATAGTCCTCAGCACTTTCCTTTCCCGGCCACGCCGCCCTCCTCAAAGGCAACAAACAGCACTTGGCCAACCACGCGCTCCCCCTCTTTGTTTGTCACTTCCTTGGCGCGCACGCAGGAACATGCGTAGATGATTGATTGCAAGCCAAGTGCCGACGCACCAGATTGCATGGCGATGTGGCGGAAAGAGGTGAGAAGTGAGAGGAAAGGAAAGGAAAGGGAAAGAGGCAGGTGCCATGCACGCAGCATAGGGATCCTTTTTTGTTAGATAAACGGAAAATAAATGATGAAAAGTGAGAAGCGGAAAGCGAAAAAATGAAGAAAAGCGAGCTGAGGTGTTGATGACTAGCGCCACTACAGAAAACCCCCCGCCCACAGTTTGGAGGAATTACTACACCCTTTGCTTCCAGTTGCTAAATGAGAAAAACACGGTGGTAAAAGTATGGCAGATATCAGATATTGGAAACGAGGAGACAGAAATTGGTTCAGTTTCTTAACCCATTCGCCGTGTCGCCCGTCAAGGGTTTTTTTTTCTCAAATAAAAACAAAAAAAAAAAAAAAAATCGTTTTCGTCATCACGCGTGACCGCGAACATGACCGCTATTCCCTACTTCATATTTCTTAAGTTTTTGCATCTCAAAACGGCACCCAAACACTCCAAATCCCCAGCAATGGCATTCTCACCCACTCCTGTCAACCCACACCGCTCGTTTCATTGCCTGAGTTCGCTCCCTTCCACACACTCCTCGTCCGTCACACACCGCGCAAAAGGGAGTAACAGAAAAGGAAGCGAACAAGAAAAAGGAAAAAGAGGAAGGCAAGACGGGAAACATCAAGACGGATAAGTGGGGAGAAGTAAATTGATGAGACGAAACGTTAAATTATGGGGGAAAGAGGAAGAAAAGACGACAGGAGGGAGGGGAATGGGATACAGAGAGATGATCATGGCAGGTTCACTGGTTTTAGGAGCATTGTAGCTGATAAGTTTGAACGACGTGAAGCATGGCCCTGTTGTTAATGGCATGGCAAAAAGTGGTGACAGGAAATAAGGCCAGAATAGGCACCCGAGCGTTTAATAAAATCCCCGGGTAATTTACGAAAAGTTCGCGCCATTGCCCCCCAAGCGTTTACACATAGAGGCAAAAGCTTAGCACAAGTTTCTGAAGTACCCCGTGAGCAGTGCAGCCCCGAAGCCCGTGGCACCGTTGCTGTCAAAAGTTGGGAACGCCAAGTCAACGTGGACGTGGGCACCTTTAAACCGTGGGCTCAGGTGGTTAGCAACAAACTGCCCTCCACACGAGACACCCGCATTGTCGCGATGCTGCATAAGGTTCGTCATGTCGGCGTGGTTGCTCTTAAACTCCGGTATATGATACTCAGGACAGTAAAGCACGGGAAAGCAGGTCTCGCCAGTCTCCCGCCCAGCACGCAGGAATGCAATCTCCGCTTCCTCTTCACTGACAAACAAGCCGGCATGACGGCGGCCCGTAGCAATGCCCTGCGCACCTGTAAGCGTTGCCATGTCGATAAGAACATCGGGCACGAAAGAGAGTTCGTTAGTTGCGTGAAAAACACCGTCACCAAGAACAATGCGACCCTCTGCATCAGTGTTATTCACTTCAACAGTCTTCCCAGACTTCATAACAATAATATCGTCGTTACGGTAGCTCTTGGGACCAATGGCATTTTCTGCAAGACACAATGTGCAACTCAACTGCACCGGCTGTCTGAGTCGTACAGCACTCAAGAATCCGCAAAACACTGCCGCAGCACCGCCCATATCGTGCTTCATCGATTTCATGAAATCTGCGGGCTTGAGTGCTAGGCCACCGCAGTCGTATACAATGCCCTTTCCAACAAGAGCGACCTTCTTTACTGGCTTCTTATCAGGAATATATGTGAGCGTCACAAGACGCGGCGCTTCCGCAGCAGCTTTCCCCACGCTGTACATGCCACCGTATCCCTGTTCACAGAGATCGTTACCACAAATAATGTCCACATCACAGCCAAGCATACTCGCATATTCCTCTGCTATTTTCGCAAATGTAGCAGTGTTGAGAAGGTTTGGTGGTGTATCAACAAGGCGCTGGCACAGCTGTGTTGAGGTGGCGATTACCTCCAGCTCTCGTGGCGAGGGGTTGGGAACCGACGGAAAAATTACCTGTAGACGAGCCACGCTGTTACTGCAGTAGGCCTTGGCAGCAACACCATCCTTCGCAGAGAAGCTGTGTTTGCCACTACGGGCAACGGCAACAGCCACGGCAATCGCGGCGTCAGAGCGGACAAAAATATCAACGGTTGAGTTTATGTTTTTTACTTCCTCAAGAGCAGTTGTGACCAGAGCGCTTATTACATCTGGACGCGCGGGGCAGTTGGTGCGAGACGCCTTTGCAGGCACCTCACCCACAACCACCCGAACGAACCTTTCGCCTGCCTTATTGGCAATGCCTTCCGCAAGTACGCCGTAGACCTCACCTTCCTTTACACGCTCAATTGCCTCTGCGACAGCGGGGCAGTAAAGTGGGAGCTTCTGCACGGCGGCATCACGCAGCTGTGCGTGAGTTCCGATCAGAAGGGCGAATGGGGAGGAAAGCTCGTTTTTCTGGTTGCTGATGTACGAACCAATGTCAGTGAAACTTACGTTAGTGGTGAAAGTGACGCAAGAGCGCACAAATTCTGAGAGCTCCTTTTCCTCTGCCCGAGGAATAGATGTCATCGCTTGCTTTGACCTTGTGGAGTAGGAAATTTCCCTTACCTTTATCTATTTATTATTATTAGCAACAGTAGTAGTAGTAGTAGTATTTTCGTGTTTTTTTTTACAGCCACAGAAACTTGACGGACGAAAGGTGGTTGTAACTCACCTCACTGAGTGACAGTCGCACAGCTCCTTCAGCAGATGTGTTGTGCAACGGAATGAACCACAGAGGAGAAAGAGATAAAAAGACCTGTGGTGCCTACCAAGAACTCGCAGTTCCCCAATTAACCGTTATTCCCACCGGCTTCCCAACACTGTACAAGTAGTAGTAGTAGTGGTAATCAACTCACTGCGCTAAGCGAAGGCCACCTGTGACTGGCGTTTGGCGCCACTAGATGCAGGGGTATGGACAGTCTATCATTGTCTCACTATGTGCTGTCATCGTCTAACCTGATCACCAAAAATGCGGCAAACCAAAAAGGTACAAGAAACTCGCATGGCGCGACGCACTAAGATGCCTTTTTATTGTAAACTTGCAGCAGGTAGCTGAACGAGTAGCAGCTCGGTCACGAGCTCAGTCTCTCCCTACAGCCGTTAAATGTTCTGGCTTTTAGACACTGCACACTAAAAGTAAAAAAAAAAACACAAGCAATAAGAATGGCCCGATGAACGAATTGACAGTGAAAGAGACGAGTTGTGGTTCGGCACGACCACAGAATTTAGCAGGATGCGTCCTCGTGTAACCATAAAAGTAACATATCAACAGGAAGAGAAGGAGGAAGATCGTTTGGGGAGTGGAAATGGGCACAGAGCGCAGAGGCACCCAATCCCGTAAAGCGCGCTAATGGGCGCAGCAAAATCAAGAGAGTAGAGAAAGGAATAAAAAACACAACAGTTAAAATGGAGATGGGGGGAGAAGTACAGCAACAGGAGGAAAGGGGTGGGGGGCGGTAAATGCATAAGGAAATTTAACAACGGCATTAAAAATGAGGAAGTCAGCCTTGTGCCCCGTCATTGCTTCTGTTGTTTATTATTTTTCACGCAGACACACGTTTGCCTGGTCTTTCATTCACACCTCTCTACTACACAAACCAATCTCTTATTCTCCTTACCCTAAAGCCACGAAATTATTCTGCTCTTCACCAAACCCTTAACAACTGGGGCCCCTTTCGCTTGTACATTTTTTCTTTTTTTTGACGCTTTTGCGTGCGCACACACGCAGAGAGAAAGGGGGGAGAGAGTGATTGGGAGAAAGAGAGCGTCACTACACAGAATCGGCCTTATAAACGTTGCCTCGCAAAAAACACGCATCATCCTGTCAAGTAGGCACACACACACACACACATACAATCAATCAATCAAGTAGAACAACAACATTGTAAATTAAAATGAAAACACATAGTCGCGCATGCCTATATACATACAAATAACCAACATTTTCCTTTTCCCTTTCGTTGAGGCTCTTTTAAGAACATTAGTAATAGCGACAGAAATTATTTCATAATGATCCACTCCCCACCCCACTTCTATAACTTCGACAGCACACCGAGGTGTGTTGCGAGCTGTGTTAGATTAGCAATAGGATGTTGTTCTGTGTGGAGTGGGGAGGGGGGGCGAGTATACATGGATAAATATAAACGCGCGCGCGTATACTTTTCGTATATGTTTTGTGTGTGTGGTAGCACGGCAATAGTGAGGCGCATGATGTTGATTACTTTGGATAAAGAGAACGAGAACGAGAGAAAGAGATGCGAGAGGAGAAGAGAGGGAGAGGGAGAGGAGAGAAGACACACGTTAAAACATAACCACACGCTGCGACTTGGCACCATACTGAGACGAAAGGAAAAAAAAAAATGAAAAGCCTGCTTTGGGCAGTGTAGAAACCGTATTGACACTACATGGAAGGGATAATTTTTTGAATGAGAGGTAAACATAAAGGTGTCCATGGCATTCGAGAAGATAAGTGCGTTTCCTTCAATGTGTGTAGTGAAGGTTGAGTGATACTCCTAACGAATGCTTCACAAACACTGCAAAAAGTGAGACGGTGGCGGGGTGGCAAAAATCACAGTAACAAAGAGGCAAAGGAAACAAGATGTTGGTGTGCGAAAAAGGACTGCTACTGTCGGTTCGTTTAGTGTGTGTACAACGGCGAGCGGATATGAAAAATTCAGTCACATATTCCTCGTAGGTGAAAACGCATACACACACACTCACACACACACACACTCACTCACTCTCTCTCTCTATGTGTGTGTGCATGCGTAAGAAAGAGGCAAGAAGACGAGGGAAACTGATGGAGGAAAGAAGAACAACAAGAAGTCCGGAAGTCATTTTGCAATATCAACACCTACACTGAGCAAAAACGAAAAACGCAAAAAATAATGGGAAACAAGAAGGATACAATTGATATCCAAAAACTTTACTCCTTAAATGCGCATATTTTGAGGGTCATCCCACTTACTGGTACGCATGTTGGTGTAAAAAGCGGAACGCTCACGGTGGTTTATCGGCGCAGTGTTACTGCAAAAAAAAAAAAAGGTGGCTTCTGCTCACTCCTTCACCTGGCAACTCTCCCACCCATCCTTGGGTTATTTCCTTCCGCCGCCCACACGGGTTCCTTACTCCACTTTTCACTTTCGCTTATCGCCTCCTACTGCCTCGATGGGAGCACGGGTTCGAGGTGGGCACGTCCCCACATCGTGAGAGACACAACATGGTTAACGAAGCAGATGAAGGAGGGGAAACGGAGGCCGATGCAGTTAAGAATAAGAATGGAATGGTGGGGAGGGCCTGGAGCCCTTAAGAGTCGTACTGAGGAAGGAAGCAGATTGTTTGACTACCATCCGTCTTCGTATGCGGTACAAAAGGGTCCCGCTGCATAGGCCAAGTGTACACGGAAAGTGAGGGCAGAATAATTTGAAAGGAGAAAGGAAGGGAAAAAAAAAAGAAAAGAAAAGAAAAGAAAGGCATGAGACCGTCAGACGGCCCCGAGTCCTCTCCTTCTCTTTCTCTTTCTCTCACCTTTTTATTTTTTGCTTTCCCCACCTCGGGCTGCGTGCACGAATATATGTATGTACTTATGTGTGTGTGTGTGCTCCATAAACAATTCCCTACTCGAAAGGGGGCGTCACCATAACAGAGGCCGGACAAAGGCGCCAAATGGTAAAAAATAAACAAAAAAACAAAAAAAAGTCAATAGAAAAGGAAAAGCATGACTGGCATGGAAACCAGGAATAAGACATTGGAAAGAATCTCCTTCTCCATTCTCCACCTACCGCGCTACGAAGACGTGAGGTTTAAAATGCCCGAACAATCCACCATGGAACAAAAGGCAAGCCTTAAGGTAAGCCAAATAAAGAAGAAAAAAAAAGATGAAAGAAATAGAAAAACGTAAACGTGCGAAATGAAGCCACAAAATGTCTCTCCAACATGTTGAAGTGAGAATCCTCAAGCAAGTTCAAGTCACCATGGGCAAGGTACACCTCCGTTGTGCCTTTTGTCGACTTACTTTCCCTATCTTATTAAAAACATCCATTAAAGTACAATTTCAGCCTTCCTCCTCCGTCTCCTGACTTCCTTTCTTTCTTTCTTTATCACCTGCACTTGGACCACTTTCGTTACCGCTCTCCCCTTGCTGGTGCGCTATATGTGTAATCTCTCTCTCTCTCTCTCTCTCACTCTCTCACTCTCTCTCACTCACTCACTCTCTCTTCTCTTTTTTTATTATCATTTCACGTGGCATTTTCATCTTGCCACGCACCTCCACACACACAAAAAAGAAAGATACAGAAGCAAACTCACACTCTACCATGTCCCAAATGCCATGTTAGGCTAATCGGGAAAACAAAAATGCATAGGGAGCATGGTGCCGTAGTGAGGCTCGCTCCCGTTGTATCCCACGCACCTTCGCCTGGCCCACAGCCGTTCAACATAAATATTGAAAAGCCGCAGCAGCACAAGCAATAAAAGCAACAACAACAAAAACACCAAAAACAACAGTGCTGCTCCGCCGCAAGCGGGCAAAAGAGAATGACAAAGAAAGGGAAAGACAAGTATGCGTTTCATTTCATTTTATTAATTTACCTGTTTATTTTATTTGTGTCCCGCACCTCCGCCCTCGCGAGGTTCGTGTCTGATGTGAAAAGTGACCCCCCAAGCCAAAAGAAAAAAAAAAAAAAATTGACGAGGAAAAGGCACCAATCGCTTACACCGTCCTCATATAACTGGTACTAGCAGCCTATTTCACATGGAAGTGAGACACATACAAAACCATGCCGAAAGGGAAAGGGAAAGGGAAAGCAAACCCGTATCTTGTTTGTTTGCATCAGTATAATTCTTAATATACGTAATTCTTCTTTTTCCTTTCTTTCTTTCTCTCTTCTCCACCTTACTCTTTAATGTAATTATCTGTCTTTTTTTTTTTTTTTTTCTCCTCCCCCTTTCCCCTTTCAAACACACCCGCAGGCGCGCATTTTTCTCTGCGTGTTATGTTTGTGTTTTTATCATTGATAAGACGCAGAAACAAGCAGAGGAACGCATAGAAAAGGGAAAGAAGGAAGGAAAGAAAAAAGGCGAAAAGTTTGCGCCGAGGAACTGCGAGACGTAACAGTCCTTCAACGTAGCAACATCTAAGGAAGGCGGAGATACACACAAAAGAACGTATTTTTTACGTAAAAGAAGAGAAGAAAGACATGTTGAATACGACGGGAGACAGCTCGACATCAAGAGAAATAAACGTTGTTATTTTAACTCTCCGAACCCATGCTTATTCAGCGCAAAAGAAGAAGAAGAAATGCAGCGGTGGGGAATTGGGAAAGAAAAAAAGAAATGACGATCTTTTTTCCCTTTCAAAGATACAGTGTGCATGTATGCACACTTGTACACGTATTCACTACTAGCCCCATGCGTGCGCGTATATATATGTATATTTGTTTATTTATTTATTGATTGATTGATTGATTTTATCTTTTTCGTTGGGTCTGGGATAGAGGAAATATGAACATTTACAAAGCGACTGAATGGGGTAGCGAGAAGTGAGGAGGAATTAGTCAACGTGCCGTGCCTCGAGGGTGTATAAAGCCACAGAAATAAACGGGGATATAGTTGTGTATAAGGAACCACACACGTAGGCGTGTTGGCGGCCCGTCGAGCGAAGAGATGAGGAGGGGCGAGGTGTGTGAGAGGCGGCGAGGGGGGCGGTTAATGGGAAACTACCAGGGAGGTGTTTCATTTTCTGCCTGATATCACCACTCGCTAGTGATGCGCTTTATCGCCCCTTGTGCTAACGCTTAGGTGGTGTCACAAACACACCAATAGCTCACGCACGCCAAGAAGGAAACAACAACAAGTTGGAGAAAGGAGAGGGAGAGTGGGCGAGCGGGAAGTGACAATCATGACCAAAGTAAAAAAGGCACAGAAAAATGATAACAGTAAACAAAAGAGAATGAAATATCGCGAGAGGGAGTGGGGGCTGAGAGGGAAATCAACTTATATGAGCCACCGCCAACAGATTTATGGCTTGTGTGTGGGCGGGGGCGTGGAAATGTCTGCACACACAAGCGCTTTTTCTCCCATTTCCATTTCCATTTCCATTCCCTTTCCTTCCCTTTCATCCGCCCTCACCACAAGCCGTTGGAGAACAACTTGGAAAATGACAACTGGGAGTATGCTGTACTTTCTTATTCACGTACGTCCCTTGTTACTAACGAAACTTGTCCGCTTTAGGGTATGTGTGGGAGGCCAAATTCTGAACGAAATTAGCGGATAATAAAAGAACGTCTAGTGAAGCAAAAACAAACAAACAAACAAAAAAAAAACACCTAAAAAAACAGAAGAAGGAGCAAACATCACAACGAAAGAAAAAATGAAACAGCGAAGGGAAGGTATAAACAGCTAAAAAATAAAGAGACACAAAAGATAAGAGAAAACATCACTCATCACAAGGAGGCGTTGGGGGTATCCCTTCAGAAAAAATGAAAGAAGAAAGCAATAACCATAAAAGAGAAGAAAAAAGCGATGTCCATCAGAAGGACAAGGAAGAAGTTGATTAAGAATGAATGCATGAATGGAAGAATCAGCGAAGGATGATTGATTGGTTGGGGTGGAGGGGAGTGAGGGGCAAATGGCGAGAAGTGTTTAATGCTAGATGGGGAAGGGGGACAGCTTTAAAAGGGGGAGAACCGAGTTACAAGGGCGTCAGTAGTAACCGGAGGTGAGGCGTGGCCTGACAAGTACATGATTTACGCGCACACACGTACTTGAGAGGATGTACGCAGTCAATATGTACACACACAAAGAGGCGAAGCAACAGAAAAAGGAGGAGGAAAACACAAAGAAAAGCATCAACAACCAAAAGCAAGAAGAAAGGAGTGGGGACGTGGGTGAGAAGCAATTTCACATGTCGCTCAACTTGTTGCCAAGCGCGTCCACGTGCCACGTGGTTCGGGGTGCGATGCCAACTTTTGTGCTGTCCTCCTTCTCCTCCCCCTCCCGTCATTCACACTTTTTTCTTTCAGCTCCCATTCCTACTGCTGTTGTGCTGTCATTTTAGTGTATAATAGTTTAGCTTCAGTTGAATCTTTCCCCCATCCCACCCCTTTTCATCACTTTCCAGAGCCCCCACCAAATTCCCAGTGGCGAGGTACAGGTGGCCACAGAAACATGGGAGTAATGCTGGAATGACAACCAACTGTCATGATAGCGAATATCACCAAAATCACTGGAATGAGTTAGTAAAACAATACTTCACACTTCGTCCCTTCCCTTCCCTTCCTTTCGTTTTTTTTTTTTTCTTTTTTTTCTTTCCCCTTCCATGCCTTTTATTTGTTTCTCTGCTTCGTATTATTTCTTTTCTTCTGTTTTTCTTTCTTTCCTTCTTTCCCTCCCTCCATCCCTCCCAATCTTTTTTTTTTTTTTTCATATAAGTGTTACAGTGGTAAAGGTAATAACATAACCCACGGATTGTAAAAGAAAATGAAAAGAGTGATCAAGTCTGAGACTCAGTTCGTACAGTGTACGCTCACTCGCATTGTCATTGCCTTTCACCTCTGCTCTACTCCCAAATGCACACACTTGTTCTTCATACGTCTCATTCCCATTTCCTCCTGTTGTGATTTTGTTTTGATTTCCTTTTTCTCCTCTTTACGTCTTCTTCTCATTCCTGCCGTTTCACAAATGTTTTGCATGTCTGTAAGTGTGTGAGTGTGTGTGCGAGTGAGAGAGCAAGAGCAAGAGCAAAAGTGAGCGAATGAGAGCGAAAGCGCGCACAATCGGCAAGAAGAACGACTGAAAAGAGTTCAAAGGATAACAAGAAAAAGAACCAAACAAGCAAAGCAAAGCAACTGGTGAATAACAAAAGCAAAAAAAAAAAGAAAAGTGTGCGTTTGTTTGTTTGTTTGTTTTTGTGTGCGTGCGTGCGTAAGAGAGAAATAGAGAGAAAGAAAGAGAGAAAGAGAGAGAGGTTCCCACAAGGAGACAGCGGTGTGAAAAGTAATACAAAGAAAAACACACACATAAAAACAGAAATGAAGAACAGGGACCAGTGGCAGGGAAAAGAAGGACAACAGAAACAAAAGGATGAAGTAACAAGCGGCAAGGCATGCAAGAAAGATGAGCCAAAGGGGGGGGGGGTGTTGATGAACAAAAGAAGGGTCTTAACTTTTTGTTTGATTTCTTTGTTGCTGCTGCTGATTTCGGTGGTGGTGGTGGTGGTGGTGGCGGCGGCGGCGGTGTTTGTGCGAATGAATTAGCTAAAAGTGACAGGGAGACGTATAGGAAGAAGGCCCTAATGAAATTTTTGTTTTAAAAAAACAATTGGGTCAGCAAACAAACAGCCAATACGACAAAAGAAAAAGACCGGCGTGGAGAAAGGGGGAAAAGAGAAGGAAAGGATAGGGCCCCAAAGCAACAAGAGAGAAAAAAATGAAGGAGGAGCTTGTTGCGGTGTGGCAGTGAAGTAGAAACAAACATCGCAAACAACAACAACAAAAACGGGAACGGGAAAGAGGCGACCAACAAGAAGAAAAAATAAATAACTAAATAATAAGCGATTGAGGTTGTTACGAGTAGCTTGGCAATGCCAGATCCATGAGCAAGTAACATGGCAAAAAGAAGGTGGATAAAAAAGAGTAGCTGAAAACTTGCATAGAAACATTTTCTGGAGATGGATAGGTTTGTGGTTTTTATCCCCTGTTCACATATTGAAAACAGACAGGCACTCACAACAACAACAAGAACAACAACAACATCAAAGATGCCCAGAAAATGGCTGACATAGCGAGGCAACAAGGAGAGAGAGAGAGAGAGAGAGAGAGAGAGAGACTCATAAAAGACAACAACAATAATAATGATGATAATGATAACAATTTGAAATGCAGCCATGCACTATGAAGTGGGAATAATAAACCGGATGTTGTTGTTCAACAACAAAAAGAAAGGATAAAAAAAAAAAAAAGATGAAGTGGTGTGACATACTGGAGGACAGCACACTCTCAAACGTCAGGCCCAGCACGATCTGAGAATGTTGCACGAGCTGCTCTCAAGTGACTAAAAGTACATTACTACTATCATTCATTCTTATCCGGTTTCCGCCCCTCTCCAGCGTCTGACGCGACTTGAGGGCAGATGCACAATTTTCCGTGCCATTGTGACCTCCACCTTTTCCCTTTGGTGGCCCATTACATCGCTTCTCATGAAGGCGCCGCCTCCCACACTGACCTCAGTCCTATTCCCAAAAAAAGCAAAACCAAACGTCACCACACGGCACCAAAAAAAAATGGGGGGGCGAGGGAAAAAGTAAAAAATGAAAACTTTCCCTAACCCCACTGAACTTCCACCACACAACAGAAAACAAAATAAAATGCCCTGATACCTCAACATCATTAGTGCTACAAATGCTCCCTGTTGCCCTTGCAATATAATCCACTCCTCTCCTGCTTCCATGCACCCTTTTTCCTTCTTCCTCACCACTTCTTTTTTCTTCTTCTTTGTAGCGTTTAAAATAGTACTGCAAAGTGACCGCATATGCGCCAAAGGATCTGCACCAATTATAGCTATTGTTTTGCAAACCACAGGGTATTTTTGTGCCGGAATCGGTAAGCAAAACGTAAGCGCGCACGCACACAAGCACCCACCCACACACACACACGGCATAGCATAGCAAGGCAGCAGCAACAATAATAATAATACCAATAACAACAGGAAAGGAGAGGAGAGGAGAGGAAAGGAAAGGAAAAGGAAGGGGAAAAAAACGTATGCTTTCGATTCCAGGTCATCAGATCGGAAACTAAGTAGGAAAGGCACCAGAGGTCAGTTCATCAAGCTGCTCTTTCAACTCGTCGCCTACACGCGCGCTCGCATTGGCAGTCAGGTCGGTATTATGTTGTGATACGGTCAAGGAACTTTCCTGTGGGTGGATTGGGGTGTTCAGTGGTTCCAACACAAGCGGCATGCGTGGCAAACCGTCCATGTTAGCGGAGCACTCCTTTCGAGGAACAGAGCACATTCCTTCGCAATACTCCCGCATACGGTCACGCTGATCCACAGTCTTTGCATACCAGAATCCATGCCTGTCCATCAGCACGCGGTTGTGAAGTGCGGAGACAAGGTCTTGAACAGAGTTTGTCTTCACATGCATCACGAACGCCGCCTCGAAACGCGACTCGATGTTAACGACAACAGCCACATCTGGACCACAAGTCGCTTCGATAACGCGATTGAGCACTATTACCGTACGGTTTCGCAGTTCGCAGGGGTACATTCGTATCAGTATTGACGCTGTTTGCCATTCTGGCGAGCATGACTGTGCATCCCGTTGCTCGTATTGCTTCAACGCCGCAGAAAGGTTGTAGGAATAATAGGTACACATTCCTTGGAGTGCCCCGTGCACGTTGGTCCCCGAGCGCTGCCAAGCTGGAGTCCGCCGATTCTGCGCTTGATGCGCCCTACCGGACTTATAGCCGGAGGCATGCTGTGCTGATATATTCTGCAAAGCGGGTGATGGATGGCCTTGCTGACCCTTGAGGAATGGCTGATTGCCACCGTTAGCGTGCGCCTCCGTCGTTGCAAAGTTTGTGGCGTGGAGCGGCACGGCGGCATTTTGTACTGGCACCCCATTTGGTAGTGAGACTGGTAGCCCTTGAAGGGATATGGGGCGCCACGACTCACACACCATCGCCCGAATAGGCTGGTGCCCTGCAGCCACGGGTGTGTGAGTCACCATTCGACCCATATCAATCGGCAGGGTAGATGAGGGTTGTGATGTAGCTGATGTTGAGGTAGGGAGGTAGTACAAAATTGTCGGGTGAGCAACCACTTGTCTGCTCCTACCACGTGCTGTACCAAAACCTGTGGGAGCCTGACACGAGATCGCGGTTGTGGCAGGGAGCGGCTGCGGCGGAGCACTGCTTCCATTGCTTACATTGAAAAGTATGGGGCTGGTGTTAATGGGTACCGAGGACGCCAGACTCTCTCTCTGCCCATGAGCGGTGGGAATAGCAGGAGTGGCCACCGTGGGATTGAATACAGCGGGCTGATCCAATGTGCATACGGCAGCCTGGACTACTGTCTGCGTTGGTATGAGCATGGAAAATGAGCTGCGCATAGATGACAAACCCAAACTGCTTTCCCCCGCCTGTGTGGTTCGGCGGCCGTCGCTGTTCAATGATGGAGGCAAAAGGAATTCTGATAACGAATTAGCAAGTGTGTTAGCGCGAGAAGTGTCATCGTATGTTCCATTGGGTTGCACCAGCGCACCCTGAGTGTCGTTAGGTGCAGTAAAAGCCGTGAATCCCCCGTTACACCATAAACTCTCTTTCATCTTAAGTTGGGGGGCATCCTCATCAAAATGTCCGTTGGTCACCGGTGCAGCCACATCCGGTACGGAGGTGGGGTTTAATGTCATCCTCCGCGTCTCTCAGAGCACTAAGCAAAGCGGTTTGAAGACCTATTACTGTTACCCTCAAGCCCTGCTGTTTCCAGTGCCTACAACAACAACAACGGTTAGAGTCACAGATATTCCAAACAGTCCCACGCTGCTATCTCACTACCGTCGCGTGTGTCCAATGATAGCACTTGTAGTCCCTCCCCGTGCCTGAATTCGTAGATAAAGTTTCGGGTACAGTAGAAGAATTTTACCACCTTAGTAGGCTAACCAGAGGGTTGGCAACTCCGCTGTGTGCGCTCCCGTACCCCTCACCTGGAAGCAGGCGTGTATAAGTAGGTATGCGTTCGCACGGGATGACTTTTACGCTCCACCCTAGTCCTCTGGAAGGTGCACGACAGTAAGGAGAAAGGAAAAGACACAACGCCCTGTTGGCGGAGGTGGGGTGGGGATGCAATTAGTAGTGTCAGAAACGACGATAAGAAATGCGCAAATTGGTCAAGGTACGGGCGCGGCGCAAGGTGTAAAATGTTTCAAGATGGGGATGTCTGGCAAAGAGAACACGCCAGTTCGTTAGTAAAAGGAGGAAGGAATACAAACGAAGCGCCACTGCTATTCAGCAGCAGCCAACATTGCAAGCACACAGGGTCCTCAACAACACCCCACAACAAGCAACCAAAAAGTACGCCTCACACGCCTGCGAGGTTTGTCATCACGTTGGGGTTGGTTAGCCACAGAAATTGCCTTCCGAGTCCAACAGCTTGTCGGCAAGTTCCTTCCCGTTCAACTGGCCACGCAACCGCCATCGTAAGCCCATGCAACTGCCGCCCTGAGTAGAAGTTGAAACCCTTACCGTAAGGCAAACTTAACAGCTGTTAAAATTACGCGTTTCTAAAGCGTTTCTGATTTTGAGCTTGCTTCGTTTCCACACGACGTTTGCACCACTCGGGGAAGTGACGCTGGGCATATTCCTCCTCCTCCGCTGTGAGAGGTTCAAGTGCAGGGCATATGCGTCGTAATTCCTTTCCGAATTCACCTTCCGCGAGGCTAAAGCACGAGCGCAATTCGTTGGCCGTTGCTGCGTCGCGGCAAACGACAAAGGCGCGCAGCTTGCCTGAAGAACCGGCCGTGCCCTGCTCTTCTACCTTCACAAGGGTGATGCCCCGCTTGAGCGTGGCATTTGCAAGGCTGAGATTCCCGAGCTTCATTTTAATCATTTGCCACGTAGTGCCAGCGGGAACGCCCTCAACCTTGAGTGTCACGCCTCGAGCCAAAGACCGCCTGATATTTGCTCCATTTATTTCCTCAAGTGCCTTCTGGGCTTGTACAACGTTACTCTGCAATTGCACCTCTCCCTGCTCACGAGCCCGGGCAGCGGTTTTAGCAAGGTAGTCATTCATGCGCCTAACGTTCAGTCGCGCAGGAAGAAAGTGCTGGGCTAAAGGGGAAGGTGCATCACCAAATGTTATGTTTGCACCAGCACAAGCAACCGCTTCCTCAACAGTGGCAAAGCAGACGCTGAAGGACACATGTGGTTGGAGGTCGCCGCGTGGTCGCGGAATCGCAGCAACCTTCTCGACAATGCCGTAGGCACTGAAGAATTCAGTTACCTCCTCAGCCTTCGAAGAACGATGCAATGGCCACACGACAACAGTTCTCAGTGCTGGATCCCTCTGCGGGTCAAGAAAACGGTGGCGGCGAAGGCACCACACGCCTGTATCATCCTTAAACGCGTTCACGAGGGAGCTCGATGCAGCAGCTCTTTGAAGTGCATCGATATTTTTTTCGTCCACGGTCAAGTTCGCATACCGAAGAAGCGCTGCACAAGTAATGGTAGGGGGTTCACTCAAGTTACTGGTGTCGCGTGGAGAAATCTTTTCACGAAAAAAGGAATTCACACTATCGAAAAGAAAGTCCTCCCCAAAGTACTTTTCCAGTATACTTTCCGCTGGATTCAGCTTATTTTCGCTCATAATTTTTGTAACTTATTCCTGGGTGTAATTACTTTAGAAGAAAACAAAAATAGCTCTGGTGATAAAAGAAAGGTGGAAAGAGAGAGAGAGAGAGAGAGAGAGAGATTAGAGGCGAAAAACTTTGTAAAGTAATTGGCATCAGGTGAGATAAATGTCATTACCGCAACAACACCGAGGAAAGGGGGACAAAATGTAACAAAACATCACTAGAAATGATCATCCTGTGTGTTAGGCGCACTTAATCATGTCAGCCAACGCACAAGCGCTATATTTATGGTCGTGGTCGGAACGTGGAAATAAAAGGGAGAAGGAGGTGCATGCGTAACAGTGATAGTAATCGCAATAAGATTATGATGCTTCACAACCTTATGGCCTATAGCGTGCATGCCAGAAAGCAAAAAAAGAAAAAAGAAAAAAAACTGATATTATTCCACAGTCGAGTGAGGACCACATGTCACTTTTCGGGAAAGTGCAATAAGTCAAAAAATGTTGTCGAGGTCTTCCTCGTCAACCCTTCTGTAATTGCGCCACGTGTCGTAATATGACCTACCACGTTGTTGATAAGAACCTCGTGGTGGCGATTTGCGCATCCTCTTAGGCATTCTTCTGTCATACTCGCTTTGTGAGGCAGAGCGGTCTTCGCAGTGGTCCCTCATCGTGTGAGGGTCACCGTGGTGAGCACTCACATCTTCATACGCATAATATTGTCTACCTCGTTGCCGATCATAACTGCCAGTGGCTGCGGCTTGAGAAGGGTCGTAGTAGCCCCTTTCACGCCGTGGATGCTGAGGAGCTCGATCATAATACCGCACACCACCACCGTCATAATCGCTTCTACTATGATGCCGTGAGTCAAATTTATACGCTTCGTCATTGCCAACACTGGTCTGGTAAGCGCGACCATTCCACCTGTCGGCGTACCTGCCCTCCGCTCGCGAGGAAGTGGAACACCCTCTGCCTGCGTCGTAGTATCTATTATCTGCAGCAGCGTGCGCCAAACGTTGTTGCGCCGCGGAACTGTTGCTCGCAATAGCGCTCCCTCGTTGGCTATCGTAGTGTTGAGGGTAGAGTGCTCGAGTTATCCAGCGGTCCGAGACACGGCAACAGTCGTATGCGCTGTGACCTCTATCCCCACAATTACAGCAAGATGGTACAACGATTTCCCTTCTGCTGCTGCAGTCAAAATGGCCCATTGCCGAGCATGAAATGCATTGCACGTTCTTCATTTCCTCCGATAACGGCAGGGTTGGTGACATCGTGACGAAGGGGGAACTTTTTGGCGCCTGGCAGAAATGATGATGATCACGCACGCCATGGCAAGTTCTGCAAAGCGCATTGGGGCAATCAGGCTTTTCGTGCCCCTCCATTCCACAGTTCCAACAGACCTTCCTTGTTGCCTTCGCCCCAGATCCTCGTTGGTTTGCCAGATCGTAGTAACGACTAGGACCGCGTTGTTGGCTCACTTCCTGCTGCCGCCGCTGCTGATCAACGTCTTCGCCGGCTGCTTCCTTTTCATCATTGTCTGCAGAGACGTTAACTCCGGACATCAACACCGAAAAGGTGTTTCCCCGGTCCTCAGTGGTCCCCCCAGTTGACCGAGTTTCTAATGAAACGCCGCTGCTGCGCATCGCCCCT
Organism: Trypanosoma vivax; assembly: GCA_021307395.1. Classification (NCBI taxonomy): domain Eukaryota; phylum Euglenozoa; class Kinetoplastea; order Trypanosomatida; family Trypanosomatidae; genus Trypanosoma; species Trypanosoma vivax. Next base: position 53,484 of record SOPI01000059.1, on the reverse strand, counting down.
GCGCAACGCGAATCCTCTCGGCACTGGTATGTGTAATCAATCAGAACACGATCCGCGTTACAAACCGGAGTGGGGTCGCAAAACTTTGCGAGCCGTTGGGTGCGGTGAAGAGAACATGTAACCCTCTCATTTCCCATCGCCGGCACTGCTGGCTCAACGTCATAGCGGTTAGCACGCATCACTCCCGCTGTTCCCTTTTTGGGAAGCTCGGGCGGACCGCGCTCAAAACGCCTGCCTGGAGCGATCTAATGCTACCCCTACTGAAGGCAAAGTATATACCTTGCACTCCGCACGTAGTGACACTTCGCCAAAATACACAGAAAGCGCGAGCACGTGAGAGAGAGAATGAAAGTCATAACAAGCAAGTAATATACAGGCAACCCCTTCGGCCTCCAGTTCATTCCTTGTGCAAATCTGAACCGTCACTAGCCACTTCACAACGCCTCGTACACTCATAAAAGGTGGTAATTTGGAAGGCATTATTTGCTTGTGCTCCCACTCACATTCCCTTATCTGGGGCCTCCGGTAGTTTCCTGTTTGCACACATCCAAGAAGTCGCCTCCGAAACAACACTCAAAAAAGACGATAATAAAGAAAAACACTGTAAAGAGTCGGTAGGCGGGGGAGGTTGCTTCTCTCTTTTTACCACAGTAGAACAACAGGATGCAGCAATGGGTAGGTACGGACAGAAAGAAAGGGAGTGAGGAAGAAAACGACGATAATAATGACAGTGACAAAGCATCGCAAGGAACACTGTTTCTACAAGTTTACCCTCTCCAAAAATAGCATGAAATTCCCTGCGTGAAAATCAGTTGCCGTGAAGAGATGTGTTGAGAACGACGCAAGTCAAAACTACTACTTTTGTCTGAAGTGTGAGTCGAGCGAGCTTCCATTGTTTTATTATTTCACTATTATTATTAGTAGTAGTATTCCCTCAGTGTTTGTAAGGGAGAGAAAATATAGTTGATTCACTGATGTATTTGAAAGACTGCGGGAAGGGGGAAAGGAGCATGGTCTACTATATTTATAGTAGCGCTAACTGTTAGCGTTAAGATTTGCGGGTAACGCTGTGAATTGTTTGGGTTAACGGGTACAAACGTAAGGCTTTGCAACAACCTTAAATGTAAAGGTAAAAAAATAAAGCAATAACAATAATAACAATAGGCACACATGCATTGCTCATTGAAGCTGACGCAAGTGTGTAATATGACCGTGAGCTGCAGAAACAACACAGTTTTCGTGGATAACAGGAACAGGCCGTGCTAGAGAAGGAAGTAACGTTTAACACTTCAACACATATACGTGCGCATTATTCTCTATATTGGGAAATTTTGAACAATGCGAAACAGCAGAAAGCAAGTGTGCACACGCGTCACTCCTCGCCCTCTTACCAGTGCAGCAAAGCAACTATGAATTGAATCTGATGGATGACTTCTACATACGAAATATGCCAAACTTTGTCACCTCGAGCGGAGCAGAGCGTGTGGTAAGCAGCGCCTGCACCACTACCGCACGTGTGTCTTCTGGAGCGATTACACCGTCATCCCAAAGGCGTGCCGTACTATAATAGCATGAGCCCTCCTTTTCATATTTTGCCTTTACTTTGGCTTTGAATTGATCCACGTCGCTGTCCTTCAGTTTGGAGTTTGTCAGAGCCAGCACTGTGGCGGCCTGGTTACCTCCCATAACGCTTATTCTCGCATTAGGCCACATGAAAAGAAAGCGTGGGCCGAAAGCCCGGCCGCACATACCATAGTTACCAGCGCCGTAACTCCCACCAATGATTATGGTAATCTTTGGGACTCTCGTCGTCGATACAGCAGTGACTAGTTTGGCTCCATTTTTAGCGATACCACCCTCTTCGTATGCCTTTCCGACCATGAAACCAGTGATATTTTGCAGAAATAGAAGAGGAATATTGCGATGCGAACATAACTCAATAAAGTGAGCACCCTTCAAAGCAGATTCAGAGTACAAAATACCGTTATTAGCAACGATGCCAACAAGCATGCCCTCAAATCGAGCAAAGCCACATACCAATGTATCACCATATTGCTTCTTGAACTCATCAAACTCACTTCCATCGACAAGTCGCGCAATCACGGCCCGTACATCAAAGCCTTTAACTACTTCAGCTGCCATATCCGGGATAAAGCCGCCAATTTCTCGTGCATCATACAAAGGCGGGGAGCAACTTTTCTTTTCTTCTGTTTCAAGGTCAGAGGTTTTCCAGTTAAGGTTTGTTACAATGCGTCGAGTCAAATACAAAGCATGGATGTCGTCACAAGCAAAGTGATCGGTAACACCACTTGCTCGGCAATGTACGGTGGCACCACCCAGCTCTTCAGGAGTCACCTTCTCTCCAGTGGCAGCAAACACAAGTGGCGGACCACCAAGGAAAATAGTCCCGTTACCATTGACTATAACACTCTCGTCGGACATCGCTGGCACATAGGCGCCGCCAGCAGTACAACTACCCATGACCACGGCCACCTGTGGTATCCCCTTCGCCGACATATTGGCTTGATTGAAAAATATACGGCCAAAATGCTGCTCGTCGGGAAAAACATCTGCCTGTAACCCGAGGTTTGCTCCCCCGCTGTCCACAAGATAAATGCACGGTAGATGGTTTTCCTCGGCTATCCTCTGGGCACGCAGGTGCTTTTTCACGGTTATGGGAAAATACGTTCCTCCCTTTACTGTTGCATCATTAGCAACGATCATCACACGCACACCATTCACAATGCCTATGCCTGTCAAAACGCCGCCGCGGTGGCAACTCTCCCCACCATACATGTCCGTTCCAGCAAGCTGCGAAAGTTCCAAAAAAGGTGATAGCGGGTCGGTGAGTTTTTCAATGCGTTGGTGAACCAGTAACTTTCCACGGCTACAGTGTCTTGCGCGAGTTTTCTTCTCTTCCTCCGTATTACCGAGGATAATGCTTTTCACACGTTGGTGCAGCTCGCTCGTAAGCGCTCTCATACGCTCCAAATTAGTCTGAAAGTCGCTATCTGCTAAGTCAGCAGGGTAGTGAAGAATGTTGGGTTTCAACTCGGGCGAAGCGACCTCATACTGTGAGATATGAATCGAACAAGGATCCGATACACACATCGATGTGGATTTTTTCTCTGCATCAGTCACAGAGATAGCAGCCTCATCCTTGGCATTCTGATACACCGCACGACTGCTTCTGCGCGAGGCCTCAATATGCGCAAAAACCCTAATAATATCATTCTTCACTAACGGGACATTTGGAGGATTCAACAGCCTGAATACACGCATTTTACCTAAACTCGTGTGTAAAGCGGAGGTGTAAAAGGCAATTACAGCAGGCAGAAAACCAACGAATTAAATAACGTCACGATAAAAAAGTGACATGAAATTAAATTATGAACAGGGAGTGACGGAATACTTCTGGACTTTACGTAGTAAAATGATTTCGTGACCACAACTGTATTGTACTGTCAATAATGGCATTGCACGTCATAATAAAAAATAAACCTCCACATGTGTAAAAATACAAACAGGCGGTGTTAATAACAAAAATTCTCACAAATGGGAAGGCAAAATAAATACAAAAGCGGTTGGAGATATTCTTGCTAATTATTTATTTCTGCCTTCGTATCGCTTTCATCGTCGTATTCTACAAGGAGACGCTTGCTCCTTGATTAGCACATCAAACAAGTTCACAAAGAAATACAAAAAGTAAAATCATTATAACTTGAGGTATAAAAACGAGGAAAAGAAAAGGCGACGGAGGTAACTAATAATTTTACCCTGGAGCTATAAGTAACATTAACGGTAGTGCTGATGACGGGAATAAATAAGGTGGTGGTGAGTTAAGTTCTTTTTTCCCTTATCTATTTGTGTATTTTTATTTTTATGATTTTTTTTTTTTTTTACTTTGTTTTACTACTGTTATTTATTTTTATTTTCGAATACGTGTAATGAATTTAGTTAGGAAATGTGTAGAGGACAAAAAATACCGTAGTCCGAACACTGGGAAAGAGAGGACATTGTCACTTGTAAAGAAAAATAGAAAATTCACCAATCCCTGGTAATCGCCCCCTTCAAATGGAGAGACAAATTGCACTGCTGGATCCCAATTTAGCCAAAGCAGTTTATCATACGATCTGCGGAATGTTGCGCTCCACAGAAAATAACATTCTATGCCGTGATCAGAAAGTGCAGCAGACCTATTAACAGAACACCGCTGCCAAGGATATAGTAAAATACATTTGTGTTTACTCCGTTCCTCACTTTTGTTAGCGGCACGTCCTCAACCAATTCTTTGCGTTGGACAGATGGTGGGACAGATGTACAGTCAAGTGCTCCAACAACAAATTTCTTCGAAAGAGCAGAAGCGACAGGGGAATGGCCAATGCTCTCAAATGAATTGGTAATGTCGTAGCCGCCAAGATCATTTATCGTATCAAGCCCACCAGGATGTTCATTCAAGAAATCCGTAACATCTAAAACGCGATCGTACAGAACAACCCAGCAGTCATTTTCGTTATTGTGCTTCCTTATTTCCTCCCATGTATATTTAGTGAGCTGTCGTTCTGACATGTGTGCTAGTAAAGTAAATGCAGGGTACAATGAATTACGCCTGTGATTATCTCATAAGATATTTTATTGTAACAATCGTTTGCAACAATTGAAATAAAAAATGAAATGAGTATGTAAAAAAAAATTATTTTCCTTTTATTGTTGATCGTGCTTAAAGCATTAATAAATGGGGACCAATTGATGCGTAAACGCAGACAGTATTTTACAATGAAAGGGCGGCGTGACAGCCCTAAAGGCTTGTGTTTTGGCGCCATATATTAGCTACGCCTTATTCACTACACGAAAATTCCACAGCTACAAAAAGTAGAACAAAATCAGCTATGACGATGATCAAAAATATTAGATGATTCAAATAAACTGAAAAAAAAAAAACTTTTGCCTGAATGCCACACAATACATTAAGGTCTAAACAATTTGCTTTGTATACGCATTGGGGATTCATAAAGGCTTTTCTATTGTAGGAAAGTGGCGCGAAACACAGTAAACGTCCATCTGAAATAATGGAAAAGTTGGGCGTTCATACGCGGATGCACACAGGCATACTTACATGCTGTGAGAGCGAAAGAAAGAAAAATAGTAAACAGTATAAAACCGCATGTTCTATGTAATAAGAATAACTCTTTACCGGAAAAAATAAACGACATTTTTATTAATAGTAGATGAGGAGCTATGCGTGTTTCAACACTGAAAAATATTTTAACACTTATGTGCGAAAAATATGCTTTCTTGTTGAAGCAATTGAAAGCACAAAGAAGGACGTACGTCCGGCATATAATATAATTGTATATATCAGAAAAGTAAATGGAACAACACGTACAGTTGAGTACGTTGGCAGAAGCGCCAACTGCACAGTAGGGAAAACCTAACATTGCCGTAGATCTATTAAAACGGAAACTATGAGTGCATGAAATTATAAAGTAACAATCATTTCGGTGGATCTCTTAACCCATTCGAATATCTATTTTTAACGCAATTTTACTTAAGACACGGATTTGTGCTTGTACACAAAAACTGTAACTCAGAGAAGTGTCCTAATGCACGTATGTACACAAAAGTTGATGCGACCAAAGTATGCACACTTCGTAAATAAAAAGGATGTCTGCACATAATCTCCTGAGATTACACGCGGTTCTGATGCACAAAACAACTGCGCAGGGCAAATAGTAAACTTGATAACATTAAAAAGATACGTCTGATAATCTGGCAAATGTAAAGAAAGGGAAACAAACTTTTTTATAAATATTATGACCAATTTGTTAATACAATTCACAACCACTAAACAAACGAATTTCGCAAGTTCAGCTAACGGCATGTGGGTTGACTAGCTTCAATTGGAAAAAAGGACCTATAAAACAAACCATGTATGAGCCTAAAGGGAAGCACGGTACTGTAGCTGAGAGCATTAAGTAAGAGAATGTGGTCAATTCTAAAAGATGGGAAGCATCTCACTAAGTTGTGGGGACTTGACTTCTATGTTGATGGCCACGACATTCATCAGGCCACGAACAGAAATACGAATAATACATGTTGTGAAGATGAAAATGAACTCAAAGTAATGTAGAGTCTTCGGTATATATTTGCTACTGTGTAGGAAAGTTGCCAAACAGGCTTGTTATGCGGCAAACATGCAAAGGTAAGCGTATTGTCGGGCCTTACCACAAAATAAGACGTAAGAAAATACAAAATAAACCCTCTCTTTAATTTAAGGGGAATATCCACATACAGCAAAAGATACAGAATTGGTCGTAATTGTTTGACTCAGATTCTACCCAACACTCGTCGAAAATTTAAAGTAAAAATAAGCTTTTTGTAGCGTGGTAAGTAGGTTAACATTTTGTTCTAGGTTAATAAACAGTCTGAAGTATCAAAAAAGTATGGTGGCCCTGGTTCTGTAACTTGCCCTTTGCCTCTTAAACAAAATGCTGATTCTGGCGGCAATACACTTTTCAACGGAAGGAACGGATTAGTGATTCTTAAGCAGTGAACACTGAAACATAAACGTAAAAGAGCAGCAGTAATAGCGTTTGGTAACACAATTAAATGCACGCATACAGACGAGCACTGTACTTGATACGTTGCTCCCACCATAGCGACAGCACCATTAGGCACCATAATCAGTGATAGTGTGTACCCAAAATCGATGGTAAACGAAAAAAACTGCGTTCCGAAAGAAGGAATATAGGATCGAGAGAGAAATAAACAGTCAGTGAATTAATGGCTTTAAGGACAATTAACGACACATACATATTTTAAAACGCTTTAGAACATTATAACCGTAAGAATGTAAACATTAGGGCTTGAACGGTTTGGGAACAACAGGGTTTCATTTATAATAAAGATGAAAAGCCGTGAAAAGTTAAAAAAATAATATAAGGTACTACGACAAGGTACTTCTTAAAGAAAAATACATTATTTCAAACTGAATAAAGAAAAATAAATGAGGAACAACAACAGCGTAATTTCGATTTGACGTAGTGACAATTGCTTTAGGAAGAGAACGGTACCCGAATTTTCACTGTATAGTTAGTGTTTTGCAGAGCTGTGTTTGCGAACCGCGGAAGGAAAAAACGGACCGAGAGAGAGGTATCCCGCCACATTAAAAAGAACGCATTATACCCAAAGGAAGGGTTAACTTTCAAAAGCAATGGACACCGATAAGCGCATAACTAGCTTGTCAGCGCGCAAAAATTCAAATACAATTCAAAAGGACGTAAGAACAAAAAATAAAAATAAAAACAGCGAAACGCAATACAAGATGCGCATGACGCACCGGCACGAGAGTTCAACAAAAAGAAAACAATAAACCGAATGATGACGCCGGCCGCCTCAACGTGGTGCCAGGGTCTAGTGCTCTGTCTGGGAGGAAGCCAAGCGCCCGCTCCATGGCCGGTCCGAAAGGACTGGGGCGGGCAAGAGGCTGGCGGCCACCAGAGGGGAAGTATGCAGCACCACCGGCGCTCTGGGGTGAATGAAGTTGTTCGAATACTTCCCTGCACGTGCGGGCGTGCTGCGTTAGATGCGCGGCGGCCCTTGCTGCTTATCAGCGGGGACGTTGAGCGCAATCCTGGTCCTCAGATACGCGGAGCCCAGTGGAACTCTGGGGGTCTCTCCCGGGCGAAGCGGGTTGCCATGGAAAGGAAGCTTCATGGGTCCATGGTTTTGTTTTGTCTCTTGCAGGAGACACGCCTGGCGTCGGCGGCGTGTGCCGCGCTTAAAATAGGTGGGTCCCAGCACGTGGGGCAGGCGAGCGCGCCTCGCGGGAGCGGGGTTTCAATGCTGGTTAGGGACGGACTGGGTGTAGAGGTGGGCGTTCTAGAAAAGAAGGTTCCGGAGAGAGCAACAGTGACACTGAGGTTGTCGGCCGGTGTGAGTCTCACGATCGCATCGGCGTACTTCCCCAGGAAGGCGGACGTTTCCAGCGAGTCGCTGGACACCTTGGTGGGAGCAAGCGGGCCATTGGTAGTAGGCGCGGACGTGAGCTCGCGCCGCATGTTGTGTGTTCCGTTGCGTCCGAGTCGCGGCAAGGGAGGGTGCATAGTCGACTGCTGCGTGCAGAACGGCCTGTTGATTGCCAATGCCGGATTGGCTACCAGGCAACAGCCGGACACGGCGCCGATGTCGTCACTGGACGTCATGTCGTGCAGAGACTGTGAGATCTGCAACTGGAAGTCCGCGCTGAGCCCGGACAGTGGCCACTAATGGATCACGTTCGATGCGTCCATGGGCGCCAGCGTAGACGTGATCTCTCCCTTCAAACCCGCCCGCGCACTGAACGCGTGGAACAAGGAGAGGTGGAAGGAGTTTAGAAAACTGAGTGACGGGTTTATATTCCGAGGAATGGCGAGGTCAGCCAATGGCGCGGATGCCATGAATGAGGCGGTGGCGAGAGGCCTCCGGATGGCCGCAAAGAGGGCAGCTCCCAAGGGAAAGGGTGTGCCGCCGTTTTGGACGCCGGAGCTGACGAAGCTGGACAAGATGGTACAGGAGTGCAAGAATGAACGGAAGCGGGATGCACTGATTCGCTGGCGGAGGAAGGTGCTTGCCGACACGGCGCTAGGTCGGTGGAAGGAGAACGTAGCGAAGCTGTCGGCCACGGGGTCGGCGAGCTGGAATCTGGCGAAGTCGATATATGCGCCGCAGCCGCTGACGTCGCCAGTACTGGTGATGGATGGCCATCCACTGACCACGCGTCAGCAGGCGCCAGCATTGGCCAACATGTGCATGGTCAAGTCAACGAAGGCACCACATGCACCAGAAATGAAGATACCGAGCACAAGGCGAAGCACATTCCAACCCATCACCGAGGCAGAGCTGGATGCTGCGCTGCGTGAGTTGTCTTCCGGCACGGGCCCGGGCGACGATGAGATCCACTGTGAGGAGCTGAAGCAGCTAGGCAGGAAATCAAGGAGGTGCATCTTGCGCCTTTTCAACTACAGCTTGTGTGCAGGCCACGTGCCAGCCAAGTGGAGGCAAGGGATCATAGTCCCGCTGCTGAAGCCGAACAAGCCAGCGAGCAGCATGGGGCCCTTTCGGCCGGCCACGCTTACGAGCACGCTGTGTAAGCTAATGGAACGCGTCGTGGCGCGCCGCGTTAGGGATTGCATTGAGGACAAACTACAACCACAGCAGGCGGGATTCAGACCGGCCCGATCGACGCTAGATACGCTCATGCAGGTGACGAGCGCCGTGCGGCGAAGGAAGGATGGCGAGAAGACGACGGCTGCGTTCATTGACTATGCGCGTGCCTTCGATTCAGTTGATCACGGCTGCATTGTCAAGGAGCTAATGTCCTTTGGCGTGGAAAGGCATTTGTTGGCGCGGATCGAAGGCTTTCTGAAGGAGCACACGGCGCAGGAGCGGGTGAACAACGTGTTGTCGGAGGATGTCGGCCTCACCTGCGGTGTCCCTCAAGTCTCGGTACTGGGACCGCCGCCGTTCATTGTCACGGTAGATTCGCTGAGCGAGCGGCTCAACTGCATCCCTGGGCTGCAGCATGGTTTCTTTGCGGACGGCCTCGCAATTGTGTGCACGAGCGCTGATCCGAGCGAAATCCAGCAGACCATCCAGCAGGGATTGGACTGCATCACGAACTGGCCGGCGGAGTACTACGTGGAGGTGTCGGCGAAGAAGACTGAGAACACGCTATTCGGTGCGCGGGAAACGAAGCTTTTTAGAATGAAAGTAGGAGAGACGCCACTAAAGGAGGAGCGCACGCCGAAGTTGCTGGGTCTCACCATGCAGCCGCACAAGGGGCGGATCAGGCATGTGATGCGCATGGAGGCAGCGGCCAACACACGTCTCTTGCAGCTCAGAGCAGTGGCGTCGCCTGAGTGGGGTCCGGATAGGGAACAGCTGCGCGCATTTTACCTTACATTGGTACAGGCCAAGATGTGCTACGGAGTTGCGTCGTGGTGGTTCGATACTTCGCTGTCGGATCGCGAGCGGCTGGAGAGGGTTCAGACACAGGCGGCGCACATAGTTGCGGGCGTTCCAAAAGCCGCCAACCGGGAAGATGCCAGGCGCGAGGCGCGGCTGAAGCCTATCAACGAGGTGGCACATCGGAGAGCGTTGGAATATTACCTGCGATTGAAGGCCAAAGGTCCAGTGCGCGCGAAGGTCGCGGACAGCGTCTTCCCGCCCGAGCACCCAATTCACGTCAGGCTTGCGATGGTACAGCACTTGTACAGCATCATTGACAGCCCGAAAAACCACACGACGCGAAGGTGCTGCAGTGGGCCAGGTGGGTTCACTTCAACATCGCCACGCCGGGCGGCCTCAAGGCGGACGCACCTGAGAAGGACAAGAAGGTGCACACTATTGGGACCGTGCAGCGGTTTAGGGATTTTGACTATCAGGTGTGGACAGATGGGTCCGTGGTGCTGGATGTCTCGTCAGGAGCCGGCGCGCTGGTATACCCGAAAGTTGGTCGGCGTGAGAAGGTGGTACTGGGAGCTGGGTCGCTTGCCTGCAGCTACCGTGCTGAATGTGTGGCGATGGAAGCAGGCTTAAAGAGGCCCGTGGATGTCATTGAGTTGAGTAAGACGCACAGGACGCGGGTGGTGGCATTCACAGGCTCGTTGTCGCTGCTGATGGCGCTGAACACTGGTCCTGCAGTGGTGGATGACGCGAAGCTGAGACGCATCTGGGAACTCATATTGCACATTGCGCGGCTCCGTGTGTCCGTCAACTTCCAGTTCGTGTTCTCGCACTGCGGTGTGCCACGAAACGAGGCGGCAGACACGGCAGCTGAGCATGGAAGTGCAAAGCCTCAGTCGTATCCGGCGTGGATCACGGACATCGTCACTGGTGTAGAGAGGCAGGTGCGGAACGAGATGTACAGGGACTTTGAGGAGGGTCGGATGCCACGCACGCATCGCAGCGCGCTGCTCGGTCACGTTCGGCCAGCACCGAAGCACACCAAGCTGGATCGTCTGGGCGAGTCGCTGCTGGCGCAGTTCGGAACGGCCACATCGAAGCATTTCGGGTGGCTACACCGAGTGCTCACACGCAAGACGGACCGGCTTGAGTGCAGATGGTGCAGCGCGAAGGACGCTGGGAGTGACGCAGAAGAGGAACACCCCTCGGCGGAGTCAGTAGCGGACAGCGCGCGCGCGCCCGACCTTGGGATAGCGACCAGGCAGCGCGACCCGATTATTTGCCCGTTGTGTAACATGGTTTGCGCGCGTCGGCAGGCAGGTGTAGTGCACCTAGTGAAGATTCATGGTCTGGAGAGGGATTGCGCATTGGCACCGGCCAAGAAAGCTAGGCGCGCAGCACTGACGTACAAGAATGGATACACCTGCCATGTGTGCGGCTATGTCTTTGAGCGGCGGGGGTTACTTGTGGAGCACATGGCAACGCACCCTCCGGATGTAGTGCCAACTGTCGAGGAACGTTCAAAAAGACCCAGGGAAGAAGACACGGCCGACGATGGCAACACGCTCAAGTGCCGCTGGTGCGCGAGGAAGTACACAGGACACGCATGGCTGCGGAAGCACATGATACAGAAGCACCCGGAGAAGCAGCTATCGAGAGGAGACACAGAGGCTCAGGACGCACCCGACAGCGATGGCGAGACAGGGCAGGAGGAACAGGAGCAAAAGGAATTTGTATGACAGCAGTGCAATCGCGTCCTCAAAAGTAAGACGTGGCTCACCAGGCACAAGTGCGAAGCAACCTCTATCATAAACTCGGAAGACTCGAACGTGGCAGAGCAATCAGACACAGCACCACGTCCCATTGGTAGCAAGGAGTGTCGCGTCAGATGTGTTGTGCGGCACATGCTGACGAAGCATCCGGGCCACGACGAGTCATTACATCCTCAGCCACGCGTGAAGCTCAAGCGAAAGGAAATGAGGATAGAGGCCCAGACACAGGGCAATGTGAGTGGGTCACCGGAGCTGGCAGGATGCGGGGACGTGGACGTGGAGAGACCGCGGAAACGTCCCCGGTTAGGTCGCCACACTGGAGAGGAAGAAGGGAAGGATTATGTGTGTGTATGTGTGTGGCAGATGGGGCAGTGCGTACAAACAGTGGTATTCGCTGGTGTGGCACACGCGCACACATCACAAACACGCAAGGTCAGTGAAACGGAAGATGAAGGACGCCACGGTAGCGGTGACACCCCTCTTGCAACGATCACTCCAGTGCCCATACTGCCCAATGAAGTGTGCGCTAAAACAGTGCCTCACAATGCACCTGCAGGCGAAGCATGGCCAACCGAGACGGGAGGCCAGGCACAACTCGCTGAAGGTTGAGTGCAGGGAGTCTGCGGCGCACCTCCTGGAGTGCCCAAGCTTGCGAGAGCTAAGGAAGAAGCATGAGCTGGAAGACCTGAAGGAAGGGGAGTTGTTCTTCAGTGCTCTACCGGCCAGCTTCCCGTAGGAACTTTTCAAGCTAGAGAGTCCATCCACCCCAACACCCGATGAACCAAAATTGAGACCTGCTCGAGCCGTAAAGAGGCATCGCTCGCCCACGGACATGGATACCACCTACTCCCCCTCCGCAGCAGCGAAGCGGATTGGGGTGTGCACTGCGAGAGCCTTGCGAAAGCGTGTCCTCGAAGCCGACTCGTCATCCAAAGCAATCTGCTTCAATGTTCCGCTGGATGAAGCGAGGATGGGCTCTGGGTTGCGTTCAACGTCCCCTGCTGGTTCGCAGAGTGAGGGGAGCGGCCGCGAGTCTAGCGCAGCACGAGCAGATTAAAAGTACAATGAAAAAAAAAAGAATTGCTGCTACGCAACCAAAGCGGTGATGACAGGACCTGCTGGTTCAAAAAAATTGAACGGTAAAGGTTAAAAAAGGATGTGCTGGCCAAGACGATGGCGGCTGACAAAGGGAACGTGTAGAGCAAGTCCACAAATCTAAGGCGAATGAGCTTATTTGAATATACCATTGCACGTACTACCACTCGACGTTAAACGCGCAATGGCTCCTGCTGCTTATCAACTGGAAAGTTGGACACCTGCCAGCTCCTAGAAAGTGGGACCCGGTGAAATTCTGTGGATCTCTCCCGTCCGATACGCGTTTCCTTGGAGCGGAAGCTGGAAAAAAAGGCTTACTTTTGCATGGAGAGAACATGACGTTTGGACGGAGGAGTGCAACAAAGTTTAACTAGGCGGATGCCACAGTGTGTCGGGTGCGCGCTCATGCTGGCGTTGCAGTTCGACTTTGGCGAGATATGTGGCATGAATGGAGATGACAATACTGGAAGATCACGTTCCCACACTACGACCAGCGTCAGCGAAGTTGTCCGGCGATGCGGCTATGACGCGCGCGCCAGGTGACTTCTCCAGAAAGTTAGACGTTCGCAACCCATCATTGTGGCCGTCAATAGCAGCGAACATGGTTTTGGTACAAAAAAAGAACGCAAACTCACACTCCGCGCTGTGTGGTGCTTTTCTTTCGAGTGAGAAAAGGGACGATTCATAGACAACCGGAGTAAGGAATACCATCTGAGGGCTGCTAGTGTAGGCGGGAAGGGACTGAAGCAGCAAGCTGCAACTGCACTATTACCGATACAGAACGCAGTTCATGGAAACTGTGAGGTATTTGGCAGTGGGCCGCCGAGGCCGATGAAAAAAAACGCTTTTGAAAAACCTTTGGTTTGTATGCGAACGACAACTTGAAAGTTATTGTGGCACACACAACTGGTGTTGCGCTGTGTGCGTAGCACGCAGATGGGCGGAGGGTTAGGGACGGGTGCGGTGGGTTAGTCTTCCGAGGACTGAGAGGTCAGCAAAGGGGGCGTGTGCTCTCGGCGACGATGTGTCAAAAGGTTTCCGGCAACAAACTGAGGCAGCAGTGCGGCCGAATAAGGGTGTGGAACCGATCTAATGGACGGAGAAGCTTAAGAAACTAGCCGTTGCGTGCCAGAAGTGCGGGGATAAACGGTCGGAATAGAACTCGGCAAACAGCAAGAGGACAGTAGTCTCTGACGGACAACAGAGCCGGTGGAATAGACGAATGGTCGAAACAGATAGCAAAGGATTTGCAAAGCGATGCAAGACGAAGTCAATATATAAAGACAACCAAAAGCCTTCAAGCAAAAGGAAGGAGCAATTAACAGAAAGTAGATGGCAACAGCGTGAAATAAGGCACATGCACCAGAAATGAAGATACCCAGCGCCAGGCGACGCACATTCCAACCCGTCACCGAGGCGTGGCTGGACGTTGCGCTGCATGAACCATCCCCCGGCACGGCGCCGCGCGCTTGCGAGGTCCGCTGTGAGGGAGTGAGGCAAGAAGGGGCAGACTCCAAGAAGAAGGGCGTACTGCGACTCTTCAACTGCAGTTTACGCACGGGGGCAGGTGCCGGAACGGTGGAAACACGGCGTCATCGTCCCTCTTCTGAAGTCACACAAAGCGCGCAGCATGACGTGCTACAGGTCGCTCGTGCGCGCTGGCGTGATGTGCAAACTAATTGGGTGCATTGCGCAGCGCCGTGTCAGGGATCGAATCAAGGAAGAGCTGCAGCCACAACAGGCAGCGTTCGGCCCGGCACGATTGATGCTGGGCACGTTGACGGAGGTGGCGATCCCAGACCGGCTAGAGAAGAGCGGGAAGAGGACGCTGGAGTGGTTTATTGGCTATACACGTATCTTCGGTTCAGTCAGCCACACCTGCATTGCCAATGCGCTGAAGTCCTTTGGCGTGGATGGACGCTTGTCGGAGGGAATCAAGGGCTTTCTGCGTGGACGCGCGGAACATGTGAGGGTGAGTGGCGGGCTGTGGGACGCCATGCGCCTCGTCTGTGGTGTTTCTCATGGCTTGGTTCTGGGACCGCTGCTGTTTAATGTCGCGGCAGCTTCGCTGATGGCACACCGGAACTGCATCCACGCGCTGCCTGGTGGTTTTGTCGGACGGCCTCACAATGGTGCGCGCAGCGCCGACGGTATCACAATCCAGCGAGACATCCAAGAGGGGCTGCATAGCATTACGAAATGAACTCCGTAGTGCTGCGTGGCCGTGCCTTCGGACAAGGCTAGGTGCGAGTTATTCGGCGCGTGTGGAACGAACCTATTGAACTAAGAGATGAGCGAGAACATGTTGAACGAAGGGCGAATATCGAGGCTGCTCTGTCTCATCGCGCAACCGCACAATGGGCTGAGCAAGCGTGCGAAAAGCGTGGAGGCGTCCAGCACACGGATCATGAAACCCAAAGCAGTGGCGTCGCCGGAATGGGGCCCACAGAGGAATCTGCGTGCATTTTATCTAGCATTGGTTCGTGGCACTATCTGTTACGGCAACACTTCATGGCGCCTCGAAGCCTCGCTGCCGCATCGTGAAAGGACGGAGAGGGTAGCGGGATATTTGGCACATACGGTGGCGGGCGGCCGTGAAGCAGTCAGAAAGGAGGGTGCCGCTCGCGAAACGCAACTGAGGCCAATAAGCAATGCGGCGAGCCGGGCGGGCTTTGGTATACTTCCTTCGCCTGAAAGCGCGGGGCCCGACGCATGGGAACATGGCGGGCAGCATCTGTTCACCTGAGCACCCAGTGCGCACCGAGCTGGCGAGCGCGCAGGGTGTGTGCAGCACCATAAGCAACCCTGTGAAGCCACACAAAGCGGTGGAGTTGCAACTGGCCAGGAGCGTCTATTCCAACACCGCGTGTAGGGCGCCGAGGTTCGAGGACTGCGACTAACAGATGCGGGCGGACTGGTGTGTGGTTCTGGATGTGTTATCAAGCTCTTGTGCTCTGGTGAGTCCGAAAGGTGGAGTGTGTGAGAAGGGGGTGATGGGAGGTGGGTTGCTTGTGTGCCACTATCGCGCGGAATGCATGACGATGGATGCGGGGCTGAACAGGCTCGCGGAAGAAATTGAGTTGGACGAGGCACAAAGGGCGAGGGTGATGGACTTCACGGACTCGATGCCGCTGCCAGTGGTGCTGGCCGCTTTCCGCGCGGCGGCAGATGCGATTTTGCGAGGCATTTGGATTCTCATCCTGTGCATTGTGCGACTTCATGTGCCAGTCGACGTCCAGTTCATGTTCTCGAACTGCTGTGCCGCGCACAATGCGACGGCGGGTGCGGCGGCTGAGTGGGGAAACACGAGACCGTAGTAGTACTCTCCGCTGCGTTGGCGGCTAACATTGTCACTGGGGTGCGGTACCAAAGCCGGAATAAGATGTGCAAGGCCTATAAGTGGGCCCAGGCGCCACACACGACACCGTAGTGCACTGCTCGAACATGTTCGAGCATAGCCGAAACACAGTAAGCTGGATCGACTGCGCGAGTCGCAGCGCAGTTTGTGGAAGGTGTCTCGAAGCATTTTGGAAAAGCCCACGGAGCACCCACAAGCGGTGCAGCCCAACTTGGATGATGGTGCGGCGCACAGCACCCAGAAGGCGACGCGAAAGGCTCACCTGGCGCCGGAGCAAGCAGTGGACACCACGAACGCTCCCGGTATTGGGATCGCGACCTGATAGCGCGATGCGGTCATCTTCCCATTGTACGAAGCGGTTTTCGCGCGTAGAACAGATGGACCAGTGCGTCTAGCCAAGATTCGTGGCGAGGAGAGAGATCGCGCGTTAGCGAGGGTCAAAAAACCCAGGCAGGCGGGGCAGACGTATGGGCATGGTTATGGCTGTCACGTGTGCGCCGATGTTTTTGAATGGCGTTGGCTCATGGCGGAGCGCGTAACAAAGCACCCCCAGGATGTGCACCGCCGACATTTGGGACACGACCAATGGCAACCGCTGAGGATTTTGGGCACCGCGATGGTGAGACGCCCAAGCGCCGACGGCGCGCGAAGAAGTGTACACTCTTCGAGTGGCTAAGGTGGTAGGTGATACGGGAACACACGAACAAACAACTAATGAACAACGACGCCATGGAGGCGCAGGGCGCGTCTGGTAGTGATGGCGAGGCCTTGCTGGAGGAGAAGCGTGAGGAGCAGGAATTTGCATGCCAGAAGTGAGAACGGTGCCTCAAAAGCAAGGTATCACTCACCAGGCTCAGGCGCGCGACAGTCCCGAGCATGGACCCGAGCGACTTGCACGTGAGGGGTCCGAGTGCCTAAGGTAGGGCCCGCTATTTGCTGCACGGAGTATCGCTGCAAGTGGCTGCGGGGGCGGCTGTTTGCGAGGCATCCCAATCACGACAAACCACTGCGCTCTAAGCCGCGCGACAGCCTAATCAGGAAGGGCCTGATATCAGAAGCTCCAGCGAGGGACGAGAAGAGTGTGCCATTTGTGTCGGTAGGGGGTGCCGGTGGAGAACTGCAGCGAAAATGTCCTCGCATAAGCCGCCGCGCACATGATGAGGAGGCGAGACATTATGTGTGAGTGGGTGCGGCGCTGGGTACAAACAATGGTGGTCGTTGGTTTGGGACGCAGATGCACGCATCGCGGACATGACAAGAGAGAAGACAGGATGGAGGACTGCACGATAGCGGCGTTTCCGTCTCTACAAAGACCGTTCCAGTACCCGTGGTAATCGGTGAAGTGTTGGAAAGAGCCGCAGGCGACAATGTATTTTCAGGCGCGACATAGCCAACCCCGAAAGGAAGCAATTTGTGACTGACTGGAGGTCGAGTACTTGGAATATGCCGCGCTCCTCGAGTGAACGGCTGCGCGAGAAGAAGGATGCACGCGCCGGGACCACCCAAGACGTGGAAGTACTCTTCAGAGACCGAGTGAAGACAGTCCCACAGGAAATCTTAAAGCTAGTGGAATCGTGCCCCCGCGCACCCGACTCACCGGAATGAACTCCCACCCTTCACGGGAGGGGGCTCCCTGAGAGCCGCACGCAGGCACGTCCTCTAGAAGCCAGCTGTACGGCGAAGGACATCTGTTCCGAGGAACCGCTGGATGGAGCTAGGGCTGGCCATATGTCGTGCTTAACGTTTCCTTTTGGTTTGCGTGGACCTTGGGCCGATTTCGTCTCTGGGGCGGTACGAGAAATGGAAACAGGAGACGATAAATTTTAATTTGTACCCCTGTTGAAACTGGTAAACGTTCGAGATTAATCTAATTTATCAAAACGGAGGTGGACCTATACACTTTCCAACTCAAAGTTAAGAAAAGAGTATCTCTACATGTGTACACCATAAGTTGATCATGGGTTTTTTACCTAAGTGCAAATGACCACTGTGTTTGTTTTGTGACCATAGACGGCGTTCTTTTCTCGCACTCAGTTTTACTGATGCTGAAAGAATGAAGATCTTATCGCTGCTATTTTAAAAAAGAAACGGAAGCAGAGTGAGTATTTGAAACATCTATTGTAGCGCAGCTATTTTGAGAGTGGGCTTAATGAGGAACGCCTTTGTAGACTTCGAACAATGAATTATTTCTTGAAATGGGCCCCATGCGTAGTGAATATTTTTAAGCAAAGCGCGTTAAGAAAACTTAGGGAACCCGTATTTCTGCTCTTGTTTGAAGTAGGAAGCACTACGACGAGCACATCGGGTCACTGGAACCAGGCACCAAATGGCACGGAAGCTTTTGGCCAATATATTCCCAAAGCTTCACTTTACTGTGCCGTTCTGAGTTTTTGCGCATTTTTAACTTTCCCCGTCATATTCGCAATCTATTTATAAGCGCGTGCGGGGGCGGTCCTCGTACTTCATTTTTATGCAAGTGTCTATTCGCTTCAACCGACAGCACATGATTTCCTTTCTTATTGCTCTCCGTCCGCGTTAATTGGTATATGGTGCCGGGCTATTTTATCAACCATTTAGTTGTTTGCTGGAAGCCCATGGTTTGCGATGGGTCTTGCTATAAACTGTGAGCGCGTCTCCCCCTCATGTTTGCTATGCCTTGCTCTTTTTTGTTTTTTTTTTCAAAAAAAAAAACGGCCTTGACAGCTGTTTTATCTTTCTGCTATCTAACCTTCCGCAGTGTCCGCTTTATAGTTTTACCACAATCGCAAGTGTCTCCACAGTTTATTTCAACAGATTAGCGCGAGTGTTTTTTCTCACGCGCACCTTTAAACGACCCAGTCAGCAATTAATGTTTTTAGGGCGCCGGCGTCCACTCCACCACCGCATTTTATGACTTCTCGCTTATGTGTCACATTAAGCAGTTGGGGAAAACCCATTTAAAGGAACTTCATGGAATATGTTTACGCGTCAACGGGCTGCGCTTAAGATCTCGAAAGAAAAGTTGTGCACTCTTCGCAAGAACCAAACATTCGCGACGGGTCTGTTCACCTGTCACGGGCGTGATATTAAGAAGAAAATAATTGCGAGAGATCCACTGGAGGAAAGTTTGTCATAGATGCAGCTTTCTTTTTCAGCACGAAAGGACTCCTATCGATTTATCAAATTGCTGCCTCCTATATACGTATGGTTTGCGTGGAAACGCGTTCAAAAGCAACAGCCACGCGAAATAAGCACTACACATGGCGACTATAAGTGAGCTCGTCACACCTAAAATGAGTTTCGAAATTCGACCAGGCCTGATGCTCTCTTGCGCCAGCTGGGGGAAGGAGAGGCACACCTTTGGAGGGAGCGCAAGGGAAGGCACATGAGGCACTGGGCCGCTATCGGCGCGGCACTGGCAGCACTCGCGGCGACACTGCGTGGGGCAGATGCCGCGGCGCAACAGAAGGGCGCGCTGTTCGTGACCGGCGGTGCGGAGCACATGTGCACGCTATCGGCGACACTGAAGAAGATAAAGCGAGACGCGCTGGCGACAAGAGGGCGGCTGCCACGCGCGGTGGAGGGCGGCAATGAGGGGGCGCGCAGCGGCACGAGTCGGACAGACATAGAGCTGGCACTGGCAAACGCGACGCAACTGGCAGCGCAGCAAGCACCTGGCACTGGGGGGAAACTCACACGCGCACAAAGCCTCCGCGCCGCACTGCGCGCACTGGCGAGCGCCGCTGAAAGGCACGCCACAATGGACGCACTGGCACAGCTGGTGGCGGCACGCGCAGAAACATGGCACAGGCCAATCGACGACACCATCGAAGCTTTCGAAACTGCCTCCACAACCAGCAGTGTAGACAGGTGGCGCCTCATCGAGTCAGACTCAAGCAGCAGCCAAGCATCGGCCGCGCGCGCAGACCAAGCGAAGCTGTACGGCTGCATCCGCGAGGACGCAGCGAACAAGAACAATCTGGACAAAGCCATCAAAAAAGTCAAAGAAGCAATACCACTCGAGGCACTGCGAGCCGCCACAAAGACCAATAGAGGCCTGGACCGGCAAAGGTAGCAGCAACGGCGAACAGGTCTTCGACCAAGGAACAAGTACCGCGGGCGAGTACACATTCACGGAAAAGGGCACAACAAGCACGAGCGCAGGTCTCAAGGCAGACGTGCACACACCATTCGCAGGCCTCTGGACGCTGACACTGAACAGCAACAACCCAACAATAGCATGGAAGGGCGGCGACCTCACAGCCACAGCAAAGACAACAAAATTCGCAGGCATCATCGACGCTTGGGACGCACTTCAAGCGCGCGCCACACTCGAATCGCAAATGTGCGACACTAGCACGCTCAGCAAGGACGTGCAGCTAATCATGGACAAGCTCTGCAGCGACGAAGAGGAAGAAGACAAGCGCAAACACATCGCAGCACTGGTGCAGCTAGCAGCGAAGACCGCACAACAAGCCGCGGAAGAAAGCAAAAACCAGACACCGCAGGAAAGCGGCGAGAAGCAGGGCCACAAAACACCGGGGCACGAAGACGCGAAGGAACAGCGCGCAACCGAAGACGGCAACAAAGAGAAAGGAACACAGCAGGGCACGCACGGGCCAGACAAGAGCGCAGCGGCGCACTTGAGGGGCGCACTCTTTGTGGCAGTGACCGCGGCGCTTGCAAAAAAGGCCGCGTGAGGCGTCGGCAAGCGAGCGCCATGGCATAGGACAGAACACGCAAGCAAGGCCACACACTGCAAAGCGCACGAGGGAAAGAGACAAACGCACGGCAACAAGCAAAAGGCAGTCGAGGTCGAAAAGCAAAAAGCGCGCAAGCATGCAAACCACAACGCGCCGCAGAGAGCAGAGACAAAGGCAAGCAGCACGCGGCACAGCGTAGCGCAGAATCTGCGCACCGGCCACGACCACGCGAAGAAAACACAGAACCCGACGCCACCACACCGCGCGTCGCAACACCGAAAAGGCACACAAGGTCAAGCACAGAAACATGCACACACGCAAAGCCACAACACCGCGCGGGCACACCGCGCATCGAACAGGCACACGCCCAAGCAGCGCCCGCAAGCACACAGAAGACGAAAGGCAAAAGGCGCGAGTGGAGCGCCAAGCACGAAAACGAACGCAACACTGCAAAACAGAAAGCCTGGCGCCTGGGAAAGTGAAGCGGACCCGCGAGAAGACAGGGCGTGCACAAGCACATGGCCGTGCTCGACACGCCACGGCAAGCCGCGCACCACTAAAGTGAAAACACAACGGAAAACCACACAACACCCAAGGACAACCCGCAAGGCAGGCACGAACAGACGGACAAAGACACCACGAAAGAGAAACACACCCGGCAAACAAACACAGCGACAAGCAGTGCAAAAACACCAGCCGAAAAGGAGAGCCCAGGAGAGAAAACAGCGGGGGCACAATGCGCAGGAGCACAAGGACGCCAGCAAAACAATGCAACACCCAACACACGGTCAGGACGCACACCAGCAAGCAGAAAGGAAACAACACACACGGCGACGCACAAGAAGGGCACGTGGCGCAAAGCAACTGAACCGGCAAAGCACGCGAACACAGCAACGAGGGCGCGAGGGGCACCCACGCAGCAGCAACACAGCACGAAACCGAGGCAGCACGCACACGAAAAGTTAAGGGCACAGAAAAAGAGCGACAAGCAGACGCGCACCCGACAACAGAAAAAGAACACGGCGACGCAGGCACGCGCTCGGCACAGTGGAGCCATGCACAGTGCCAACGAGGCGCAGAAAGACAGAACACGCCAAGACACACACAAAAAAGGCACGCACACACACGCGCACAAAAACACGCAACGCGCGAGGGCCGCAAGCACAACAAGACACCAGGCACATCGACACATCTGGACAAAAACGAACACACGAAGACCAGGCACAAGCGCGGCCGCAAGGAAGAAGAAAAAGAAAAAGACGACAAGAGGATAGGCTGCGCGCAGGCACAGCACCCACACACGGCTTGAGAGAGGGGACACACGCACACACTGCAACAATGAAAAGCACAAAGGCCCGAAGGCGAAGAGCAAAGGCAGCCCAAACGCGACACGAGACAACCAACGCCCAAGGCCACACACCACGCGCAACAAGAGACAGGCTGCAACGCACCGGCACGGACAAGACAACCCAACGCGAAAGGGAAAACAATAGCACAGAAAGCGCATGAAGACACGAGGATAGCGCTCAGCACAAGCGACACGACAAAAAAGCGGAAAAAGGGGACGCAGCAAGGCGCAAGAGAAACACAAGGTGCCGCGCGCAGGCAGCGCAGCAAAGAAGGCATCGCCTGGAAGACACACGCACCACTGGCAAGGCGCACGCACCTGCACGACAACAAAAGAAAACACACGCACAGCAAGGACACGCAGCGCCAGCAGAGACGAAAAGCGTGCAGTGCCCACAGCGAAGAGGAGAAGGGTGGAAAGGGAAAGGAAGGGACAGGCCGCGTCGCACAAACGGAAGGAACAAGAATGGAGCCGTGTTGCGAAAAGAAGGGGCACGCGGAGGAAGGCAGACGCGCGGAAAAAGGAAGCACAAAACACCAGCAAAGCGCACAACGCGGCGACAGAGAAAAGCGCCATGACAGAAAACAGGACAAACGAACGACGCACCACAAAGACACACACACGCACACAGAAAAAGCACAAAGCGAAGGCGACAAGGAACCAGCGGGAAAGAGCCAGCACAAGCGAAGGCACGAGGAGGAAGCAAACACTGAACAGCCAGGACAGCTTCCGGCAAGGAGCAGCGAAGAAAGAAACAATCACGACCAAACAAAAACACACAAGCAAGTGCGAAAAAGGAAGAAATAAAGAAAAGGACAACGCGAAAAAAAACCAGCCACCAGCGGCTTGTGAGAGGACAGACTACGCTTTTGCGAGGAAATGCGGCACGCAGACGCACAAAGAGAAAGAACAAGCAGCGCAAAGCAGCAAACACACTGAACGAAAGCACGGCGGGGAGCGCATCAAATAAAAAAAGAAAAAAGAATGGAGAAAGGCCAGGAATAGGACACTGACACTGAGACGGTCCGCGCGAGAAACAGTCGCGCAGCCGCAGCGCACAAAGCCTCTGCAAAAACACGCCAGGCATGGGAAGCGCATATTTTCGGAAAACACAACTGGTTGCAATAAAATAAAATTTTTCCAGAAGCCATCGGACCGCAGAGGCGGAAAAAGCCTGCGCAAATTTAAAAAGTAGGCACAGAAGCTTGAAAAAATATGAAGAAAAAAGCAGGCGTTTCGGGGAAGTTAAAGAAAGCAAGGAGAAAAACTTATTACAGAATAGAAAAGAAAAAAAAGAGAAACAAGTGAAGCTACGCAGCTACTTTGAAACTGAAGGAAATGAAGCATTAAAATTAAAAATATGCGATGGTGCCAATTGCAACGACAGCGAGGCGCGAATTCTGAAACACAAAATTAGAGTTGCCACTTCCGGCGCGAAGTGCATGCTGAAATAACACTGTCAATCAATATAAAACTTAAGATCAAAAAAAATTCAGAAAAATGAAAAAACAGGGAAACAAGTAAGTCTTTCTTTTCAGAAAAATAACACACTGACAAAGTAGATTGCGTCAATTCCTGAAAAAACAAAGTAGTGGAGAAGATATGTTTTAGTGGCAAGCACCAAATCTCAACTTCAAACAAATCAACACACGCTCAGCAGAAAAACCGAAAAAAAGAAGAACCAAAAAGAAATTCGAAAGACAAAAAAAAGAAAAAAGGTCAACTGGCAAAACTCATTATTTCGTCTGATTGGGCCGAGCTCATTTGGCAGACTTAGCTCTCCAAAAACTCTTCCTAAAGTCAAAAGCTAAATCTTACAAAGTGCAATTTTATAAAAAAGCAAACTAAAAACATTTTCAAAACATAAAACACAAAAGGGAAACACAACAAACAGCAAAATTTTAACAAAAGGACAAAGAAAAATCAACATCTAAACTAAACTAACCTTAACTAAATGTACGTCAATTTTAAATAAATTTAATAAAATTGGACATGAAACTTAGTCGCGGCCATGCCAAAAACGCCATTCCTCCAAAAGAAACATGGTGCGCATAAAAAGGAAAAACTTAGCTTTCGTCCAGTCACTGCCGTCAACGTCGAGCAGTCACTCATCTTTGTGCGCTCTTGCCGTCGGTGTCGAGTGTTGGTGCACATTGCCGCAGCCAAATACCAACACACACCTTGTCACTTACGTCAACTCAACACGAGCACGAAGTCATTCCTCGCATTCTCGCGCTCTCTCCTTGCATTGCCTTTATGTCACCCAAGTGTGTCGGCGCTGTCCGCCGCCAATCTGGGTCGAGACCGCTGCAGTTGCTCTCCTTCCTTCGTCCGCATTTCCGCGCTGCGATGTGCGCCGGCGGAATCGTTTTGTAGTTATTGGCCTTCACTGCTTTTTGTCTCTTCTTCAATAACTGACTGCTTTTCGAGGCTGAACGCTGATTGCTTTCACCGGGTTGCGTGTGCAAAAGGCACTGGCGTCTCCTTGCATTGCACTGGCGTGCGGTTCCTTGTTTTCCCAGACACTTTTCGCACAGTGAACGACTAATGCATGCTCGTTCCTTCTTGGCAGCCTTCCACCGCAGGTGTTTTCCGCCCACTCTTTTTTCTTCTTTGCTGCTACTTTTCTCGTCTCCGCTGTTTGTGGTGGCCATTTCTTTTCGCCCGCCGCTGCCGGAATGCTGGTCAAGGCGCGTGTGTTTTCCTCCTTGTCAAGCGCAGCCGCTGCATATCCTTCCTGGGCTTTCCTCTTTTTCTTCCTCCTGTCGTCACCCGCTACATTCCACCGCGTTGCCTCCCCAGAAACGCGCTGCTTCTTTCATCTTTGCGCCGTCGGCAGGTGGCTCCACGCTTTCCCAACCGACACCGCTGCTTCGCGTCATTTCACGTCCCAGTTCGCCTCTCGTCCCCGCCGCGGCCGAAAGCTCCCACTGGCTCCTGTTCCTGCACTGCGTCTCGGTACGCCTTTCCTCGTCGCGTGCTCGAGGCCGGCTGCCTGCCCCAGGTTCCCGCGCACCAGCTCCGCGCGTCAGCCCCACCCTGCAGCTCGGGCGAGCGAAACCGCCTTCTAGGCTCACGCCGCCGGCTGTTGCGTGCAATTCCTCGCGCGTTTTGGCTTCTGCCGGTCATAGTCCTGCATCCCGCACCTGTTCACCCCCGCTCGCCTCTTTCCGTCCGGCGTTGTTCCGCACCGCCTCATCGCCTGGCCCGCTTGCTCGGCACTTTCCCTTGCTCGCGCGCTTGGCCAGTTCTCTTGCTCACGTTTCTGGCTGAGCACCTGCGCCTTGGCTGCTGCTTCGTGCCGCATCGCTGGTCGCTCCACTTTCTTCCTGTGCTTGCAACGCCTTCTCCTGCCCCTCTTGACCGCGGTTGCCGCCCTTGCCGTTGCTACGCCGCACGCGCGCTCAGCGCCTCCGTTTGCGACGCCGGTGCGTCCGTGACAGACGTGCTCCCCTGGCTCGTTGGTGGCGGCTCTGCGTGGCGTTGTGGCGCACGCGCCCGTGCAGGCTGGCTCGCGGACGGCCGTGGCTGACACGGCGCCCCTGTCGGCACCGCACTTGCCTACCAAGCGCGGGGCCACCGCTGCGTCCTCTTGGCGCCGCCAGTGGCCTCCCGACGCCGTCCCCGCGCGCTTCGCTGAGAGACAAGGCCTGTGTGTGCCTGCTTTCTGGCCCGCGTTCTCCCGCGGCGCTGTGCTTGCTTGCCCGTTTGTGTTGTGCCGCGTGCTTTGTCGCGTTCCGCGTGCACGACGCGCCCACCGCAGTGTGCCCGCATTGGCCGGCCCAAAGCGCGCGCGCGAAGACAGGCTCGGCGTGGAGCCGGGTGTGGCCCTGACGTCACCGGCGAGGGACACAGCGTCGGCGCTTGCGGTCGCAGCGCGGCGCCCCAGGCTCACACGCGCAAGGCACGAGCGGTGGGCGCGGCATCGGTGACGCAACGCGTGCGGCTTCGCTTGACAACAGACGGGAACACACGCGCGGCGTCGCAGCGGGGCCGCACATGCGTCGCCGCGCGCGGGGGGCAGCGCCGCGTCGCTTTTTTTCGTGGGCACACGTCGGCAGGGCCTAGCGGGGACCGAACGAGGGAGTAAGGTCGTAGAAGGGCGCACGGCACCACCTTGGAAGGGAGAGCAAGGGAAGGCACATGAGGCACTGGGCTGCTATCGGCGCGGCACTGGCAGCACTCGCGGCGACACTGCGTGGGGCAGATGCCTCGGCGGCACAGAAGGGCGCGCTGGTCGTGACCGGCGGCGCGGAGCACATGTGCACGCTGTCGGCGACACTGAAGAAGATAAAGCGAGACGCGCTGGCGACAAGAGGGCGGCTGCCACGCGCGGTGGAGAGCGGCGACGAGGGGGCGCGCAGCGGCACGAGTCGGACAGACATAGAGCTGGCACTGGCAAACGCGACGCAACTGGCGGCGCAGCACGCACCTGGCACTGGGGGGAAACTCACACGCGCACAAAGCCTCCGCGCCGCACTGCGCGCACTGGCGAGCGCCGCTGAAAGGCACGCCACAATGGACGCACTGGCACAGCTGGTGGCGGCACGCGCAGAAACATGGTACAGGCCAATCGACGACACCATCGAAGCTTTCGAAACTGCCTCCACAACCAGCAGTGTAGACAGGTGGCGCCTCATCGAGTCAGACTCAAGCACAAGCCAAGCATCGGCCACGCGCAAAGACCAAGAAAAGCTGTACGGCTGCATCCGCGAGGACGACTCGCACAAGGCCAATCTGGACACTGCCATCAGCAAAGTCAGCGAGGCGACACCACTCGAGGCACTGCGCGCCGCCACAAAGACCAATAGAGGCCTGGACAGGCAAAGGTAGCAGCAACGGCCAGCAGGTCTTCGACGCAGGAACAAGTACCGCGGGCGAGTACACATTCACGGAAAAGGGCACAACAAGCACGAGCGCAGGTCTCAAGGCAGACGTGCACACACCATTCGCAGGCCTCTGGACGCTGACACTGAACAGCAACAACCCAACAATAGCATGGAAGGGCGGCGACCTCACAGCCACAGCAAAGACAACAAAATTCGCAGGCATCATCGACGCTTGGGACGCACTTCAAGCGCACGCCAGCACCGAATCGCAAATGTGCGACACTAGCACGCTCACCAAGGACGTGCAGCTAATCATGGACAAGCTCTGCAGCGACGAAGAGGAAGAAGACAAGCGCAAACACATCGCAGCACTGGTGCAGCTGGCAGCGAAAGTCACACAACAAGCCGCGGAAGAAAGCAAAAACCAGACACCGCAGGAAAGCGGCGAGAAGCAGGGCCACAAAACACCGGGGCACGAAGACGCGAAGGAACAGCGCGCAACAGAAGACAGAAACAAAGAGAAAGGAACACAGCAGGGCGCGCACGGGCCAGACAAGAGCGCAGCGGCGCACTTGAGGGGCGCACTCTTTGTGGCAGTGACCGCGGCGCTTGCAAAAAAGGCCGCGTGAGGCGTCGGCACGCGAGCGCCATGGCATAGGACAGAACACGCAAGCAAGGCCACACACTGCAAAGCGCACGAGGAAAAGAAACAAACGCACGGCAACAAGCAAAAGGCAGTCGAGGTCGAAAAGCAAAAAGCGCGCAAGCATGCAAACCACAACGCGCCGCAGAGAGCAGAGACAAAGGCAAGCAGCACGCGGCACAGCGTAGCGCAGAATCTGCGCACCGGCCACGAACACGCGAAAAAAGCACAGAACCCGACGCCAACACACCGCGCGTCGCACCACCGAAAAGGCACACAAGGTCAAGCACAGAAACATGCACACACGCAAAGCCACAACACCGCGCGGGCACACCGCGCATCGAACAAGCACACGCCCAAGCAGCGCCCGCAAGCACACAGAAGACGAAAGGCAAAAGGCGCGAGTGGAGCGCCAAGCACGAAAACGAACGCAACACTGCAAAACAGAAAGCCTGGCGCCTGGGAAAGTGAAGCGGACCCGCGAGAAGACAGGGCGTGCACAAGCACATGGCCGTGCTCGACATGCCACGGCAAGCCGCGCACCGCTAAAGTGAAAACACAACGGAAAACCACACAACACCCAAGGACAACCCGCAAGGCAGGCACAAACAGACGGATGGACAAAGACACCACGAAAGAGAAACACACCCAGCAAACAAACACAGCGACAAGCAGTGCAAAAACACCAGCCGAAAAGGAGAGCCCAGGAGAGAAAACAGCGGGGGCACAATGCGCAGGAGCACAAGGACGCCAGCAAAACAATGCAACACCCAACACACGGTCAGGACGCACACCAGCAAGCAGAAAGGAAACAACACACACGGCGACGCACAAGAAGGGCACGTGGCGCAAAGCAACTGAACCGGCAAAGCACGCGAACACAGCAACGAGGGCGCGAGGGGCACCCACGCAGCAGCAACACAGCACGCAACCGAGGCAGCACGCACACGAAAAGTTAAGGGCACAGAAAAAGAGCAACACGCAGACACGCACCCGACAACAGAAAAAGAACACGGCGACGCAGGCACGCGCTCGGCACAGTGGAGCCATGCACAGTGCCAACGAGGCGCAGAAAGACAGAACACGACAAGACACACACAAAAAAGGCACGCACACACACGCGCACAAAAACACGCAACGCGCGAGCGCCGCAAGCACAACAAGACACCAGGCACATCAACACATCGGGACACAAACGAACACACGAAGACCAGGGACAAGCGCGGCCGCAAGGAAGAAGAAAAAGAAAAAGACGACAAGAGGATAGGCTGCGCGCAGGCACAGCACCCACACACGGCTTGAGAGAGGGGACACACGCACACACTGCAACAATGAAAAGCACAAAGGCCCGAAGGCGAAGAGCAAAGGCAGCCCAAACGCGACACGAGACAACCAACGCCCAAGGCCACACACCACGCGCAACAAGAGACAGGCTGCAACGCACCGGCACGGACAAGACAACCCAACGCGAAAGGGAAAACAATAGCACAGAAAGCGCATGAAGACACGAGGATAGCGCTCAGCACAGGCGACACGACAAAAAAGCGGAAAAAAGGGACGCAGCAAGGCGCAAGAGAAACACAAGGTGCCGCGCGCAGGCAGCGCAGCAAAGAAGGCATCGCCTGGAAGACGCACGCACCACTGGCAAGGCGCACGCACCTGCACGACAACAAAAGAAAACACACGCACAGCAAGGACACGCAGCGCCAGCAGAGACGAAAAGCGTGCAGTGCCCACAGCGAAGAGGAGAAGGGTGGAAAGGGAAAGGAAGGGACAGGCCGCGTCGCACAAACGGAAGGAACAAGAATGAAGCCGTGTTGCGAAAAGAAGGGGCACGCGGAGGAAGGCAGACGCGCGGAAAAAGGAAGCACAAAACACCAGCAAAGCGCACAACGCGGCGACAGAGAAAAGCGCCATGACAGAAAACAGGACAAACGAACGACGCACCACAAAGACACACACACGCACACAGAAAAAGCACAAAGCGAAGGCGACAAGGAACCAGCGGGAAAGAGCCAGCACAAGCGAAGGCACGAGGAGGAAGCAAACACTGAACAGCCAGGACAGCTTCCGGCAAGGAGCAGCGAAGAAAGAAACAATCACGACCAAACAAAAACACACAAGCAAGTGCGAAAAAGGAAGAAATAAAGAAAAGGACAACGCGAAAAAAAACCAGCCACCAGCGGCTTGTGAGAGGACAGACTACGCTTTTGCGAGGAAATGCGGCACGCAGACGCACAAAGAGAAAGAACAAGCAGCGCAAAGCAGCAAACACACTGAACGAAAGCACGGCGGGGAGCGCATCAAATATAAAAAGAAAAAAGAATGGAGAAAGGCCAGGAATAGGACACTGACACTGAGACGGTCCGCGCGAGAAACAGTCGCGCAGCCGCAGCGCACAAAGCCTCTGCAAAAACACGCCAGGCATGGGAAGCGCATATGCTCGGAAAACACAACTGGTTGCAATAAAATAAAATTTTTCCAGAAGCCATCGCACCGCAGAGGCGGAAAAAGCCTGCGCAAATTTAAAAAGTAGGCACAGAAGCTTGAAAAAATATGAAGAGAAAAGCAGGCGTTTCGGGGAAGTTAAAGAAAGCAAGGAGAAAAACTTATTACAAAATAGAAAAGAAAAAAGAGGCGCAAGTGAAGCTACGCAGCTACTTTGAAACTGAAGGAACTGAAGCATTAAAATTAAAAATATGCGATGGTGCCAATTGCAACGACAGCGAGGCGCGAATTCTGAAACACAAAATTAGAGTTGCCACTTCCGGCGCGAAGTGCATGCTGAAATAACACTGTCAATCAATATAAAACTTAAGATCAAAAAAATTCAGAAAAATGAAAAAACAGGGAAAACAAGTAAGTCTTTCTTTTCAGAAAAATAACACACTGACAAAGTAGATTGCGTCAATTCCTGAAAAAACAAAGTAGTGGAGAAGATATGTTTTAGTGGCAAGCACCAAATCTCAACTTCAAACAAATCAACACACGCTCAGCAGAAAAACCGAAAAAAAGAAGAACCAAAAAGAAATTCGAAAGACAAAAAAAGAAAAAAGGTCAACTGGCAAAACTCATTATTTCGTCTGATTGGGCCGAGCTCATTTGGCAGACTTAGCTCTCCCAAAACTCTTCTTAAAGTCAAAAGCGAAATCTTACAAAGTGAAATTTTATAAAAAAGAAAACTAAAAACATTTTCAAAACATAAAACACAAAAGGGAAACACAACAAACAGCAAAATTTAACAAAAGGACAAAGAAAAATCAACATCTAAACTAAACTAACCTTAACTACATGTACGTCAATTTTAAATAAATTTAATAAAATTGGACATGAAACTTAGTCGCGGCCATGCCAAAAACGCCATTCCTCCGCAAGAAACATGGTGCGGATAAAAAGGAAAAACTTAGCTTTCGTCCAGTCACTGCCGTCAACGTCGAGCAGTCACTCATCTTTGTGCGCTCTTGCCGTCGGTGTCGAGTGCTGGTGCACATTGCCGCAGCCAAATACCAACACACACCTTGTCACTTACGTCAACTCAACACGAGCACGAAGTCATTCCTCGCATTCTCGCGCTCTCTCCTTGCATTGCCTTTATGTCCCCCAAGTGTGTCGGCGCTGTCCGCCGCCAATCTGGGTCGAGACCGCTGCAGTTGCTCTCCTTCCTTCGTCCGCATTTCCGCGCTGCGATGTTCGCCGGCGGAATCGTTTTGTAGTTATTGGCCTTCACTGCTTTTTGTCTCTTCTTCAATAACTGACTGCTTTTCGAGGCTGAACGCTGATTGCTTTCACCGGGTTGCGTGTGCAAAAGGCACTGGCGTCTCCTTGCATTGCACTGGCGTGCGGTTCCTTGTTTTCCCAGACACTTTTCGCACAGTGAACGACTAATGCATGCTCGTTCCTTCTTGGCAGCCCTCCGCCGCAGGTGCTTTCCGCCCACTCTTTTTTCTTCTTTGCTGCTACTTTTCTCGTCTCCGCTGTTTGTGGCGTCCATTGCTTTTCGCCCGCCGCTGCCGGAATGCTGGTCAAGGCGCGTGTGCTTTCCTCCTTGTCAAGCGCAGCCGCTGCATATCCTTCCTGGGCTTTCCTCTTTTTCTTCCTCCTGTCGTCACCCGCTACATTCCACCGCGCTGCCTCCCCAGAAACGCGCTGCTTCTTTCATCTTTGCGTCTTCGGCAGGTGGCTCCACGCTTTCCAAACCAACACCGTTGCTTCGCGTCATTTCACGTCCCAGTTCGCCTCTCGTCCCCGCCGCGGCCGAAAGCTCCCACTGTCTCCTGTTCCTGCACTGCGTCTCGGTACGCCTTTCCTCGCCGCGTGCTCGAGGCCGGCTGCCTGCCCCAGGTTCCCGCGCACCAGCTCCGCGCGTCAGCCCCACCCTGCAGCTCGGGCGAGCGAAACCGCCTTCTAGGCTCACGCCGCCGGCTGTTGCGTGCAATTCCTCGCGCGTTTTGGCTGCGCCCGGTCATAGTCCTGCATCCCGCACCTGTTCACCCCCGCTCGCCTCTTTCCGTCCGGCGTTGTTCCGCACCGCCTCATCGCCTGGCCTGTTGTCTTGGCACTGTCCCGTGCTCGCGCGCTTGGCCAGTCCTCTTGCTCACGTTTCTGGCTGAGCACCTTCGCCTTGGCTGCTGCTTCGTGCCGCATCGCTGGTCGCTCCACTTTCTTCCTGT
The DNA here is from genome assembly GCA_021307395.1 of Trypanosoma vivax. NCBI lineage: Eukaryota > Euglenozoa > Kinetoplastea > Trypanosomatida > Trypanosomatidae > Trypanosoma > Trypanosoma vivax. The sequence continues at coordinate 21,142 of SOPI01000059.1, read as the reverse complement.
GCTTGCAACGCCTTCTCCTGCCCCTCTTGACCGCGGTTGCCGCCCTTTCCGTTTCTACGCCGCACGCACGCTCAGCGCCTCCGTTTGCGACGCCGGTGCGTCCGTGACAGACGTGCTCCCCTGGCTCGCGGACGGCCGTGGCTGACACGGCGCCCCTGTCGGCACCGCACTTGCCTACCAAGCGCGGGGCCACCGCTGCGTCCTCTTGGCGCCGCCAGTGGCCTCCCGACGCCGTCCCCGCGCGCTTCGCTGAGAGACAAGGCCTGTGTGTGCCTGCTTTCTGGCCCGCGCTCTCCCGCGGCGCTGTGCTTGCTTGCCCGTTTGTGTTGTGCCGCGTGCTCTGTCGCGTTCCGCGTGCACGACGCGCCCACCGCAGTGTGCCCGCATTGGCCGGCCCAAAGCGCGCGCGCGAAGACAGGCTCGGCGTGGAGCCGGGTGTGGCCCTGACGTCACCGGCGAGGGACACAGCGTCGGCGCTTGCGGTCGCAGCGCGGCGCCCCAGGCTCACACGCGCAAGGCACGAGCGGTGGGCGCGGCATCGGTGACGCAACGCGTGCGGCTTCGCTTGACAACAGACGGGCACACACGCGCGGCGTCGCAGCGGGGGCCGCACATGCGTCGCCGGGCGCGGGGGGCAGCGCCGCGTCGCTTTTTTTCGTGGGCACACGTCGGCAGGGCCTAGCGGGGACCGAACGAGGGAGTAAGGTCGTAGAAGGGCGCACGGCACCACCTTGGAAGGGAGAGCAAGGGAAAGCACATGAGGCACTGGGCTGCTATCGGCGCGGCACTGGCAGCACTCGCGGCGACACTGCGTGGGGCAGATGCCTCGGCGGCACAGAAGGGCGCGCTGGTCGTGACCGGCGGCGCGGAGCACATGTGCACGCTGTCGGCGACACTGAAGAAGATAAAGCGAGACGCGCTGGCGACAAGAGGGCGACTGCCACGCGTGGCGGAGGGCGGCAACGAGGGGGCGCGCAGCGGCACGAGTCGGACAGACATAGAGCTGGCACTGGCAAACGCGACGCAACTGGCGGCGCAGCACGCACCTGGCACTGGGGGGAAACTCACACGCGCACAAAGCCTCCGCGCCGCACTGCGCGCATTGGCGCGCGCCGCTGAAAGGCACGCCACAATGGACGCACTGGCACAGCTGGTGGCGGCACGCGCAGAAACATGGTACAGGCCAATCGACGACACCATCGAAGCTTTCGAAACTGCCTCCACAACAGCAGTGTAAACAGGTGGTGCCTCATCGAGTCAAGCTCAAGCAGCGACCAACATCGGCCACGCGCGCAAGCCAAGGAAGCTGTACGGCTGCATCCGCGAGGACGCTCGAACAAGCCAATCTGGACACTGCCATCAAAAAGTCAGCGAGGCCACACCACTCGAAGCACTGCGCGCCGCCACGCAAAGCATGAAGACATGGACAGGCGGAGGTAGCAGCAGCGGCCAGCAGGTCTTCGACCAAGGAACAAGTAGCGCGGGCGAGTGCACATTCACGGAAAAGGGCACAACGGCACGAGCGCAGGTCTCAAGGCAGACGTGCACACACCATTCGCAGGCCTCTGGACGCTGACACTGAACAGCAACAACCCAACAATAGCATGGAAGGCGGCGACCTCACAGCCACAGCAAAGACAACAAAATTCGCAGGCATCATCGACGCTTGGGACGCACTTCAAGCGCACGCCAGCACCGAATCGCAAATGTGCGACACTAGCACGCTCACAAGGACGTGCAGCTAATCATGGACAAGCTCTGCAGCGACGAAGAGGAAGAAGACAAGCGCAAACACATCGCAGCACTGGTGCAGCTGGCAGCGAAAGTCACACAACAACCGCAGAAGAAAGCAAAAACCAGACACCGCAGCAAAGCGGAGAGAAGCAGAGCCACAAAACACCGGGGCACGAAGACGCGAAGGAACAGCGCGCAACCGAAGCCGCAACAAAGAGAAAGGAACACAGCAGGGCACGCACGGGCCAGACAAGAGCGCAGCGGCGCACTTGAGGGGCGCACTCTTTGTGGCAGTGACCGCGGCGCTTGCAAAAAAGGCCGCGTGAGGCGTCGGCACGCGAGCGCCATGGCATAGGACAGACACGCAAGCAAGGCCACACACTGCAAAGCGCACGAGGGAAAGAAACAAACGCACGGCAACAAGCAAAAGGCAGTCGAGGTCGAAAAGCAAAAAGCACGCAAGCATGCAAACCACAACGCCCCGCAGAGAGCAGAGACAAAGGCAAGCAGCACGCGGCACAGCGTAGCGCAGAATCTGCGCACCGGCCACGAACACGCGAAAAAAGCACAGAACCCGACGCCAACACACCGCGCATCGAACAGGCACACGCCCAAGCAGCGCCCGCAAGCACACAGAAGACGAAAGGCAAAAGGCGCGAGTGGAGCGGCAAGCACGAAAACGAACGCAACACTGCAAAACAGAAAGCCTGGCGCCTGGGAAAGTGAAGCGGACCCGCGAGAAGACAGGGCGTGCACAAGCACATGGCCGTGCTCGACACGCCACGGCAAGCCGCGCACCGCTAAATGAAAACACAACGGAAAGCCACACAACACCCAAGGACAGCCCGCAAGGCAGGCACAAACAGACGGATGGACAAGGACACCACGAAAGAGAAACACACCCAGCAAACAAACAAAGCAACAAGCAGTGCAAAAACACCGGCCGAAAAGGAGAGCCCAGGAGCGAAAACAGCGGGGGCACAATGCGCAGGAGCACAAGGACGCCAGCAAAACAATGCAACACCCAACACACGGTCAGGACGCACACCAGCAAGCAAAAAGGAAACAACACACACGGCGACGCACAAGAAGGGCACGTGGCGCAAAGCAACTGAACCGGCAAAGCACGCGAACACAGCAACGAGGGCGCGAGGGGCACCCACGCAGCAGCAACACAGCACGCAACCGAGGCAGCACGCACACGAAAAGTTAAGGGCACAGAAAAAGAGAAACACGCAGACACGCACCCGACAACAGAAAAGGAACACGGCGACGCAGGCACGCGCTCGGCACAGTGGAGCCATGCACAGTGCCAACGAGGCGCAGAAAGACATAACACGACAAGACACACACAAAAAAGGCACGCACACACACGCGCACAAAAACACGCAACGCGCGAGCGCCGCAAGCACAACAAGACACCAGGCACATCAACACATCGGGACACAAACGAACACACGAAGACCAGGACAAGCGCGGCCGCAAGGAAGAAGAAAAAGAAAAAGACGACAAGAGGATAGGCTGCGCGCAGGCACAGCGCCCACACACGGCTTGAGAGAGGGGACACACGCACACACTGCAACAATGAAAAGCACAAAGGCCGAAGGCGAAGAGCAAAGGCAGCCCAAACGCGACAAGAGACAGCCAGCGCCCAAGGCCACACACCACGCGCAACAAGAGAGCAGCTGCAACGCACCGGCACGGACAAGACAACCCAACGCGAAAGGGAAAACAATAGCACAGAAAGCGCATGAAGACACGAGGATAGCGCTCAGCACAGGCAGCACGACAAAAAAGCGGAAAAAAGGGACGCAGCAAGGCGCAAGAGAAACACAAGGTGCCGCGCGCAGGCAGCGCAGCAAAGAAGGCATCGCCTGGAAGACGCACGCACCACTGGCAAGGCGCACGCACCTGCACGACAACAAAAGAAAACACACGCACAGCAAGGACACGCAGCGCCAGCAGAGACGAAAAGCGTGCAGTGCCCACAGCGAAGAGGAGAAGGGTGGAAAGGGAAAGGAAGGGAAAGGGCGCGTCGCACAAACGGAAGGAACAAGAATGGAGCCGTGTTGCGAAAAGAAGGGGCACGCGGAGGAAGGCAGACGACCGGAGAAAGGAAGCACAAAACACCAGCAAAGCGCACAACGCGGCGACAGAGAAAAGCGCCATGACAGAAAACAGGACAAACGAACGACGCACCACAAAGACACAAACACGCACACAGAAAAAGCACAAAGCGAAGGCGACAAGGAACCAGCGGGAAAAGCCAGCACAAGCGAAGGCACGAGGAGGAAGCAAACACTGAACAGCCAGGACAGCTTCCGGCAGGGAGCAGCGAAGAAAGAAACAATCACGACCAAACAAAAACACACAAGCAGGTGCGAAAAAGGAAGAAATAAAGAAAAGGACAACGCGAAAAAAAACCAGCCACCAGCGGCTTGTGAGAGGACAGACTACGCTTTTGCGAGGAAATGCGGCACGCAGACGCACAAAGAGAAAGAACAAGCAGCACGCAAAGCAGAAAACACACTGAACGAAAGCACGGCGGGGAGCGCATCAAATAAAAAAGAAAAAAGAATGGAGAAAGGCCAGGAATAAAACACTGACACTGAGACGGTCCGCAAGAAAAACAGTCGCGCAGCCAAGCGCACAAAGCCTCTGCAAAAACACGCCAGGCATGGGAAGCGCATATGCTCGGAAAACACAACTGGTTGCAATAAAATAAAATTTTTCCAGAAGCCATCGGACCGCAGAGGCGGAAAAAGCCTGCGCAAATTTGAAAAGTAGGCACAGAAGCTTGAAAAAATATGAAGAGAAGAGCAGGCGTTTCGGGGAAGTTAAAGAAAGCAAGGAGAAAAACTTATTACAAAATAGAAAAGAAAAAAGAGAAAAAGTGAAGCTACGCAGCTACTTTGAAACTGAAGGAACTGAAGCATTAAAATTAAAAATATGCGATGGTGCAAATTGCAACGACAGCGAGGCGCGAATTCTGAAACACAAAATTAGAGTTGCCACTTCCGGCGCAAAGTGCATGCTGAAATAACACTGTCAATCAATATAAAACTTAAGATCAAAAAAATTCAGAAAAATGAAAAAACAGGGAAAAAAGTAAGTCTGTCTTTTCAGAAAAATAACACACTGACAAAGTAGCTTGCGTCAATTCCTGAAAAAACAAAGTAGTGGAGAAGATATATTTTAGTGGCAAGCACCAAATCTCAACTTCAAACAAATCAACACACGCTCAGCAGAAAAACCGAAAAAAAGAAGAACCAAAAAGAAATTCGAAAGACAAAAAAAGAAAAAAGCTCAACTGGCAAAACTCATTATTTCGTCTGATTGGGCCGAGCTCATTTGGCAGACTTAGCTCTCCCACAACTCTTCCTAAAGTCAAAAGCAAAATCTTACAAAGTGCAATTTTATAAAAAAGAAAACTAAAAACATTTTCAAAACATAAAACACAAAAGGGAAACACAACAAACAGCAAAAATTTAACAAAAGGACAAAGAAAAATCAACATCTAAACTAAACTAACCTTAACTAAATGTACGTCAATTTTAAATAAATTTAATAAAATTGGACATGAAACTTAGTCGCGGCCATGCCAAAAACGCCATTCCTCTAAAAGAAACATGGTGCGCATAAAAAGGAAAAACTTAGCTTTCGTCCAGTCACTGCCGTCAACGTCGAGCAGTCACTCATCTTTGTGCGCTCTTGCCGTCGGTGTCGAGTGTTGGTGCACATTGCCGCAGCCAAATACCAACACACACCTTGTCACTTACGTCAACTCAACACGAGCACGAAGTCATTCCTCGCATTCTCGCGCTCTCTCCTTGCATTGCCTTTATGTCACCCAAGTGTGTCGGCGCTGTCCGCCGCCAATCTGGGTCGAGACCGCTGCAGTTTCTCTCCTTCCTTCGTCCGCATTTCCGCGCTGCGATGTTCGCCGGCGGAATCGTTTTGTAGTTATTGGCCTTCACTGCTTTTTGTCTCTTCTTCAATAACTGACTGCTTTTCGAGGCTGAACGCTGATTGCTTTCACCGGGTTGCGTGTGCAAAAGGCATTGGCGTCTCCCTGCATTGCACTGGCGTGCGGTTCCTTGTTTTCCCAGACACTTTTCGCACAGTGAACGACTAATGCATGCTCGTTTCTTCTTGGCAGCCCTCCGCCGCAGGTGCTTTCCGCCCACTCTTTTTTCTTCTTTGCTGCTACTTTTCTCGTCTCCGCTGTTTGTGGTGTCCATTGCTTTTCGCCCGCCGCTGCCGGAATGCCGGTCAAGGCGCGTGTGTTTTCCTCCTTGTCAAGCGCAGCCGCTGCACATCCTTCCTGGGCTTTCCTCTTTTTCTTCCTCCTGTCGTCACCCGCTACATTCCACCGCGCTGCCTCCCCAGAAACGCGCCGCTTCTTTCATCTTTGCGTCTTCGGCAGGTGGCTCCACGCTTTCCCAACCGACACCGCTGCTTCGCGTCATTTCACGTCCTAGTTCGCCTCTCGTCCCCGCCGCGGCCGAAAGCTCCCACTGGCTCCTGTTCCTGCACTGCGTCTCGGTACGCCTTTCCTCGGCGCGTGCTCGAGGCCGGCTGCCTGCCCCAGGTTCCCGCGCACCAGCTCCGCGCGTCAGCCCCACCCTGGCCTCGGGCGAGCGAAACCGCCTTCTAGGCTCACGCCGCCGGCTGTTGCGTGCAATTCCTCGCGCTTTTTGGCTGCGCCCGGTCATAGTCCTGCATCCCGCACCTGCTCACCCCCGTTCGCCTCTTTCCGTCCGGCGTTGTTCCGCACCGCCTCATCGCCTGGCCTGCTTGCTTGGCACTGTCCCTTGCTCGCGCGCTTGGCCAGTTCTCTTGCTCACGTTTCTGGCTGAGCACCTTCGCCTTGGCTGCTGCTGCGTGCCGCATCGCTGGTCGCTCCACTTTCTTCCTGTGCTTGCAACGCCTTCTCCTGCCCCTCTTGACCGCGGTTGCCGCCCTTTCCGTTTCTACGCCGCACGCACGCTCAGCGCCTCCGTTTGCGACGCCGGTGCGTCCGTGACAGACGTGCTCCCCTGTGTCGCGGACGGCTGTGGCTGACACGGCGCCCCTGTCGGCACCGCACTTGCCTACCAAGCGCGGGGCCACCGCTGCGTCCTCTTGGCGCCGCCAGTGGCCTCCCGACGCCGTCCCCGCGCGCTTCGCTGAGAGAGCAGGCCTGTGTGTGCCTGCTTTCCGGACCGCGCTCTCCCGCGGCGCTGTGCTTGCTTGCCCGTTTGTGTTGTGCCGCGTGCTCTGTCGCGTTCCGCGTGCACGACGCGCCCACCGCAGTGTGCCCGCATTGGCCGGCCCAAAGCGCGCGCGCGAAGACAGGCTCGGCGTGGAGCTGGGTGTGGCCCTGACGTCACCGGCGAGGGACACAGCGTCGGCGCTTGCGGTCGCAGCGAGGCGCCCCAGGCTCACACGCGCAAGGCACGAGCGGTGGGCGCGGCATCGGTGACGCAACGCGTGCGGCTTCGCTTGACAACAGGCGGGAACACACGCGCGGCGTCGCAGCGGGGGCGCACATGCGTCGCCGGGCGCGGGGGGCAGCGCCGCGTCGCTTTTTTTCGTGGGCACACGTCGGCAGGGGCTAGCGGGGACCGAACGAGGGAGTAAGGCCGTAGAAGGGCCCACGGCACCACCTTGGAAGGGAGAGCAAGGGAAGGCACATGAGGCACTGGGCTGCTATCGGCGCGGCACTGGCAGCACTCGCGGCGACACTGCGTGGGGCAGATGCCTCGGCGGCACAGAAGGGCGCGCTGGTCGTGACCGGCGGCGCGGAGCACATGTGCACGCTGTCGGCGACACTGAAGAAGATAAAGCGAGACGCGCTGGCGACAAGAGGGCGACTGCCACGCGCGGCAGAGGGCGGCGATGAGGGGGCGCGCAGCGGCACGAGTCGGGCAGACATAGAGCTGGCACTGGCAAACGCGACGCAACTGGCAGCGCAGCACGCACCTGGCACTGGGGGGAAACTCACACGCGCACAAAGCCTCCGCGCCGCACTGCGCGCACTGGCGAGCGCCGCTGAAAGGCACGCCACAATGGACGCACTGGCACAGCTGGTGGCGGCACGCGCAGAAACATGGTACAGGCCAATCGACGACACCATCGAAGCTTTCGAAACTGCCTCCACAGCCCAAGTGTAAACAAGTGGTGCCTCATCGCGTCAAGCTCAAGCAGCAGCCAACATCGGCCACGCGCGCAAGCCAAGCGAAGCTGTACGGCTGCATCCGCGAGGACGACTCGAACAAGAACAATCTGGACACTGCCATCAGCAAAGTCAAAGAGGCGACACCACTCGAGGCACTGCGCGCCGCCACGCAGAACATGAAGGCATGGACAGGCGGAGGTAGCAGCACGGAGAACAGGTCTTCGACCAGGAACAAGTAGCGCGGGGCGTGCACATTCACGGAAAAGGGCACAGACGGCACGAGCGCAGGTCTCAAGGCAGACGTGCACACACCATTCGCAGGCCTCTGGACGCTGACACTGAACAGCAACAACCCAACAATAGCATGGAAGGGCGGCGACCTCACAGCCACAGCAAAGACAACAAAATTCGCAGGCATCATCGACGCTTGGGACGCACTTCAAGCACAGCCAGCATCGAATCGCAAATGTGCGACACTAGCACGCTCACCAAGGACGTGCAGCTAATCATGGACAAGCTCTGCAGCGACGAAGAGGAAGAAGACAAGCGCAAACACATCGCAGCACTGGTGCAGCTGGCAGCGAAAGTCACACAACAAACCGCGGAAGAAAGCAAAAACCAGACACCGCAGCAAAGCGGAGAGAAGCAGAGCCACAAAACACCGGGGCACGAAGACACGAAGGAACAGCGCGCAACCGAAGACAGCAACAAAGAGAAAGGAACACAGCAGGCACGCACGGGCCAGACAAGAGCGCAGCGGCGCACTTGAGGGGCGCACTCTTTGTGGCAGTGACCGCGGCGCTTGCAAAAAAGGCCGCGTGAGGCGTCGGCACGCGAGCGCCATGGCATAGGACAGAACACGCAAGCAAGGCCACACACTGCAAAGCGCACGAGGGAAAGAAACAAACGCACGGCAACAAGCAAAAGGCAGTCGAGGTCGAAAAGCAAAAAGCACGCAAGCATGCAAACCACAACGCCCCGCAGAGAGCAGAGACAAAGGCAAGCAGCACGCGGCACAGCGTAGCGCAGAATCTGCGCACCGGCCACGACCACGCGAAGAAAGCACAGAACCCGACGCCAACACACCGCGCGTCGCACCACCGAAAAGGCACACAAGGTCAAGCACAGAAACATGCACACACGCACAGCCACAACACCGCGCGGGCACACCGCGCATCGAACAGGCACACGCCCAAGCAGCGCCCGCAAGCACACAGAAGACGAGAGGCAAAAGGCGCGAGTGGAGCGCCAAGCACGAAAACGAACGCAACACTGCAAAACAGAAAGCCTGGCGCCTGGGAAAGTGAAGCGGACCCGCGAGAAGACAGGGCGTGCACAAGCACATGGCCGTGCTCGACACGCCACGGCAAGCCGCGCACCGCTAAAATGAAAACACAACGGAAAGCCACACAACACCCAAGGACAGCCCGCAAGGCAGGCACAAACAGACGGATGGACAAGGACACCACGAAAGAGAAACACACCCAGCAAACAAACAAAGCAACAAGCAGTGCAAAAACACCGGCCGAAAAGGAGAGCCCAGGAGCGAAAACAGCGGGGGCACAATGCGCAGGAGCACAAGGACGCCAGCAAACAACGCAACACCCAACACACGGTCAGGACGCACACCAGCAAGCAGAAAGGAAACAACACACACGGCGACGCACAAGAAGGGCACGTGGCACAAAGCAACTGAACCGGCAAAGCACGCGAACACAGCAACGAGGGCGCGAGGGGCACCCACGCAGCAGCAACACAGCACGCAACCGAGGCAGCACGCACACGAAAAGTTAAGGGCACAGAAAAAGAGCAACACGCAGACACGCACCCGACAACAGAAAAAGAACACGGCGACGCAGGCACGCGCTCGGCACAGTGGAGCCATGCACAGTGCCAACGAGGCGCAGAAAGACAGAACACGACAAGACACACACAAAAAAGGCACGCACACACACGCGCACAAAAACACGCAACGCGCGAGGGCCGCAAGCACAACAAGACACCAGGCACATCAACACATCGGGACAAAAACGAACACACGAAGACCAGGACAAGCGCGGCCGCAAGGAAGAAGAAAAAGAAAAAGACGACAAGAGGATAGGCTGCGCGCAGGCACAGCACCCACACACGGCTTGAGAGAGGGGACACACGCACACACTGCAACAATGAAAAGCACAAAGGCCCGAAGGCGAAGAGCAAAGGCAACCCAAACGCGACACGAGACAACCAACGCCCAAGGCCACACACCACGCGCAACAAGAGAGCAGCTGCAACGCACCGGCACGGACAAGACAACCCAACGCGAAAGGGAAAACAATAGCACAGAAAGCGCATGAAGACACGAGGATAGCGCTCAGCACAAGCGACACGACAAAAAAGCGGAAAAAAGGGACGCAGCAAGGCGCAAGAGAAACACAAGGTGCCGCGCGCAGGCAGCGCAGCAAAGAAGGCATCGCCTGGAAGACGCACGCACCACTGGCAAGGCGCACGCACCTGCACGACAACAAAAGAAAACACACGCACAGCAAGGACACGCAGCGCCAGCAGAGACGAAAAGCGTGCAGTGCCCACAGCGAAGAGGAGAAGGGTGGAAAGGGAAAGGAAGGGAAAGGGCGCGTCTGACAAACGGAAGGAACAAGAATGGAGCCGTGTTGCGAAAAGAAGGGGCACGCGGAGGAAGGCAGACGACCGGAAAAGGAAGCACAAAACACCAGCAAAGCGCACAACGCGGCGACAGAGAAAAGCGCCATGACAGAAAACAGGACAAACGAACGACGCACCACAAAGACACACACACGCACACAGAAAAAGCACAAAGCGAAGGCGACAAGGAACCAGCGGGAAAAACCAGCACAAGCGAAGGCACGAGGAGGAAGCAAACACTGAACAGCCAGGACAGCTTCCGGCAGGGAGCAGCGAAGAAAGAAACAATCACGACCAAACAAAAACACACAAGCAAGTGCGAAAAAGGAAGAAATAAAGAAAAGGACAACGCGAAAAAAAACCAGCCACCAGCGGCTTGTGAGAGGACAAGCTACGCTTTTGCGAGGAAATGCGGCACGCAGACGCACAAAGAGAAAGAACAAGCAGCGCAAAGCAGCAAACACACTGAACGAAAGCACGGCGGGGAGCGCATCAAATATAAAAAGAAAAAAGAATGGAGAAAGGCCAGGAATAGGACACTGACACTGAGACGGTCCGCAAGAAAAACAGTCGCGCAGCCGCAGCGCACAAAGCCTCTGCAAAAACACGCCAGGCATGGGAAGCGCATATGCTCGGAAAACACAACTGGTTGCAATAAAATAAAATTTTTCCAGAAGCCATCGGACCGCAGAGGCGGAAAAAGCCTGCGCAAATTTAAAAAGTAGGCACAGAAGCTTGAAAAAATATGAAGAGAAAAGCAGGCGTTTCGGGGAAGTTAAAGAAAGCAAGGAGAAAAACTTATTACAAAATAGAAAAGAAAAAAGAGAAAAAAGTGAAGCTACGCAGCTACTTTGAAACTGAAGGAACTGAAGCATTAAAATTAAAAATATGCGATGGTGCCAATTGCAACGACAGCGAGGCGCGAATTCTGAAACACAAAATTAGAGTTGCCACTTCCGGCGCAAAGTGCATGCTGAAATAACACTGTCAATCAATATAAAACTTAAGATCAAAAAAAATTCAGAAAAATGAAAAAACAGGGAAAAAAGTAAGTCTGTCTTTTCAGAAAAATAACACACTGACAAAGTAGCTTGCGTCAATTCCTGAAAAAACAAAGTAGTGGAGAAGATATGTTTTAGTGGCAAGCACCAAATCTCAACTTCAAACAAATCAACACACGCTCAGCAGAAAAACCAAAAAAAGAAGAACCAAAAAGAAATTCGAAAGACAAAAAAAGAAAAAAGGTCAACTGGCAAAACTCATTATTTCGTCTGATTGGGCCGAGCTCATTTGGCAGACTTAGCTCTCCCACAACTCTTCCTAAAGTCAAAAGCAAAATCTTACAAAGTGCAATTTTATAAAAAAGAAAACTAAAAACATTTTCAAAACATAAAACACAAAAGGGAAACACAACAAACAGCAAAAATTTAACAAAAGGACAAAGAAAAATCAACATCTAAACTAAACTAACCTTAACTAAATGTACGTCAATTTTAAATAAATTTAATAAAATTGGACATGAAACTTAGTCGCGGCCATGCCAAAAACGCCATTCCTCCAAAAGAAACATGGTGCGCATAAAAAGGAAAAACTTAGCTTTCGTCCAATCACTGCCGTCAACGTCGAGCAGTCACTCATCTTTGTGCGCTCTTGCCGTCGGTGTCGAGTGTTGGTGCACATTGCCGCAGCCAAATACCAACACACACCTTGTCACTTACGTCAACTCAACACGAGCACGAAGTCATTCCTCGCATTCTCGCGCTCTCTCCTTGCATTGCCTTTATGTCCCCAAGTGTGTCGGCGCTGTCCGCCGCCAATCTGGGTCGAGACCGCTGCAGTTGCTCTCCTTCCTTCGTCCGCATTTCCGCGCTGCGATGTGCGCCGGCGGAATCGTTTTGCAGTTATTGGCCTTCACTGCTTTTTGTCTCTTCTTCAATAACTGACTGCTTTTCGAGGCTGAACGCTGATTGCTTTCACCGGGTTGCGTGTGCAAAAGGCATTGGCGTCTCCCTGCATTGCACTGGCGTGCGGTTCCTTGTTTTCCCAGACACTTTTCGCACAGTGAACGACTAATGCATGCTCGTTCCTTCTTGGCAGCCCTCCGCCGCAGGTGCTTTCCGCCCACTCTTTTTTCTTCTTTGCTGCTACTTTTCTCGTCTCCGCTGTTTGTGGTGTCCATTGCTTTTCGCCCGCCGCTGCCGGAATGCCGGTCAAGGCGCGTGTGTTTTCCTCCTTGTCAAGCGCAGCCGCTGCACATCCTTCCTGGGCTTTCCTCTTTTTCTTCCTCCTGTCGTCACCCGCTACATTCCACCGCGTTGCCTCCCCAGAAACGCGCTGCTTCTTTCATCTTTGCGTCTTCGGCAGGTGGCTCCACGCTTTCCCAACCGACACCGCTGCTTCGCGTCATTTCACGTCCTAGTTCGCCTCTCGTCCCCGCCGCGGCCGAAAGCTCCCACTGTCTCCTGTTCCTGCACTGCGTCTCGGTACGCCTTTCCTCGCCGCGTGCTCGAGGCCGGCTGCCTGCCCCAGCTTCCCGCGCACCAGCTCCGCGCGTCAGCCCCACCCTGTGCCTCGGGCGAGCGAAACCGCCTTCTAGGCTCACGCCGCCGGCTGTTGCGTGCAATTCCTCGCGCTTTTTGGCTGCTGCCGGTCATAGTCCTGCATCCCGCACCTGCTCACCCCCGTTCGCCTCTTTCCGTCCGGCGTTGTTCCGCACCGCCTCATCGCCTGGCCTGCTTGCTTGGCACTTCCCTTGCTCGCGCGCTTGGCCAGTTCTCTTGCTCACGTTTCTGGCTGAGCACCTGCGCCTTGGCTGCTGCTGCGTGCCGCATCGCTGGTCGCTCCACTTTCTTCCTGTGCTTGCAACGCCTTCTCCTTCCCCTCTTGACCGCGGTTGCCGCCCTTTCCGTTTCTACGCCGCACGCACGCTCAGCGCCTCCGTTTGCGACGCCGGTGCGTCCGTGACAGACGTGTTCCCCTGGCTCGCGGACGGCTGTGGCTGACACGGCGCCCCTGTCGGCACCGCACTTGCCTACCAAGCGCGGGGCCACCGCTGCGTCCTCTTGGCGCCGCCAGTGGCCTCCCGACGCCGTCCCCGCGCGCTTCGCTGAGAGAGCAGGCCTGTGTGTGCCTGCTTTCCGGACCGCGCTCTCCCGCGGCGCTGTGCTTGCTTGCCCGTCTGTGTTGCGCCGCGTGCTCTGTCGCGTTCCGCGTGCACGACGCGCCCACCGCAGTGTGCCCGCATTGGCCGGCCCAAAGCGCGCGCGCGAAGAGCGGCTCGGCGTGGAGCTGGGTGTGGCCCTGACGTCACCGGCGAGGGACACAGCGTCGGCGCTTGCGGTCGCAGCGCGGCGCCCCAGGCTCACACGCGCAAGGCACGAGCGGTGGGCGCGGCATCGGTGACGCAACGCGTGCGGCTTCGCTTGACAACAGGCGGGAACACACGCGCGGCGTCGCAGCGGGGGCGCACATGCGTCGCCGGGCGCGGGGGGCAGCGCCGCGTCGCTTTTTTTCGTGGGCACACGTCGGCAGGGGCTAGCGGGGACCGAACGAGGGAGTAAGGTCGTAGAAGGGCGCACGGCACCACCTTGGAAGGGAGAGCAAGGGAAGGCACATGAGGCACTGGGCTGCTATCGGCGCGGCACTGGCAGCACTCGCGGCGACACTGCGTGGGGCAGATGCCTCGGCGGCACAGAAGGGCGCGCTGGTCGTGACCGGCGGCGCGGAGCACATGTGCACGCTGTCGGCGACACTGAAGAAGATAAAGCGAGACGCGCTGGCGACAAGAGGGCGACTGCCACGCGTGGCGGAGGGCGGCAACGAGGGGGCGCGCAGCGGCACGAGTCGGACAGACATAGAGCTGGCACTGGCAAACGCGACGCAACTGGCAGCGCAGCACGCACCTGGCACTGGGGGGAAACTCACACGCGCACAAAGCCTCCGCGCCGCACTGCGCGCACTGGCGAGCGCCGCTGAAAGGCACGCCACAATGGACGCACTGGCACAGCTGGTGGCGGCACGCGCAGAAACATGGTACAGGCCAATCGACGACACCATCGAAGCTTTCGAAACTGCCTCCACAGACAGCAGTGTAGACAAGTGGTGCCTCATCGAGTCAAGCTCAAGCAGCGCCAAGCATCGGCCACGCGCGCAAGCCAAGAAAAGCTGTACGGCTGCATCCGCGAGGACGACGCGAACAAGGCCAATCTGGACACTGCCATCAGCAAAGTCAAAGAGGCCACACCACTCGAGGCACTGCGCGCCGCCACGCAAAGCATGAAGGCATGGACAGGCGAGGTAGCAGCGCGGGAACAGGTCTTCGACGCAGGACAAGTAGCGCGGGCGCGTGCACATTCACGGAAAAGGGCACAGACGGCACGAGCGCAGGTCTCAAGGCAAGCGTGCACACACCATTCGCAGGCCTCTGGACGCTGACACTGAACAGCAACAACCCAACAATAGCATGGAAGGGCGGCGACCTCACAGCCTCAGCAAAGACAACAAAATTCGCAGGCATCATCGACGCTTGGGACGCACTTCAAGCGCACGCCACAATCGAATCGCAAATGTGCGACACTAGCACGCTCACCAAGGACGTGCAGCTAATCATGGACAAGCTCTGCAGCGACGAAGAGGAAGAAGACAAGCGCAAACACATCGCAGCACTGGTGCAGCTGGCAGCGAAAGTCACACAACAAGCCGCAGAAGAAAGCAAAAACCAGACACCGCAGCAAAGCGGCGAGAAGCAGAGCCACAAAACACCGGGGCACGAAGACCGAAGGAACAGCGCGCAACCGAAGACACAACAAAGAGAAAGGAACACAGCAGGGCACGCACGGGCCAGACAAGAGCGCAGCGGCGCACTTGAGGGGCGCACTCTTTGTGGCAATGACCGCGGCGCTTGCAAAAAAGGCCGCGTGAGGCGTCGGCACGCGAGCGCCATGGCATAGGACAGAACACGCAAGCAAGGCCACACACTGCAAAGCGCACGAGGGAAAGAAACAAACGCACGGCAACAAGCAAAAGGCAGTCGAGGTCGAAAAGCAAAAAGCACGCAAGCATGCAAACCACAACGCCCCGCAGAGAGCAGAGACAAAGGCAAGCAGCACGCGGCACAGCGTAGCGCAGAATCTGCGCACCGGCCACGACCACGCGAAGAAAGCACAGAACCCGACGCCAACACACCGCGCGTCGCAACACCGAAAAGGCACACAAGGTCAAGCACAGAAACATGCACACACGCACAGCCACAACACCGCGCGGGCACACCGCGCATCGAACAGGCACACGCCCAAGCAGCGCCCGCAAGCACACAGAAGACGAGAGGCAAAAGGCGCGAGTGGAGCGCCAAGCACGAAAACGAACGCAACACTGCAAAACAGAAAGCCTGGCGCCTGGGAAAGTGAAGCGGACCCGCGAGAAGACAGGGCGTGCACAAGCACATGGCCGTGCTCGACACGCCACGGCAAGCCGCGCACCGCGGAAGTGAAAACACAACGGAAAGCCACACAACACCCAAGGACAGCCCGCAAGGCAGGCACGAACGACGGGACAAAAACACCACGAAAGAGAAACACACCCAGCAAACAAACAAAGCAACAAGCAGTGCAAAAACACCGGCCGAAAAGGAGAGCCCAGGAGCGAAAACAGCGGGGGCACAATGCGCAGGAGCACAAGGACGCCAGCAAAACAACGCAACACCCGACACACGGTCAGGACGCACACCAGCAAGCAGAAAGGAAACAACACACACGGAGACGCACAAGAAGGGCACGTGGCACAAAGCAACTGAACCGGCAAAGCACGCGAACACAGCAACGAGGGCGCGAGGGGCACCCACGCAGCAGCAACACAGCACGCAACCGAGGCAGCACGCACACGAAAAGTTAAGGGCACAGAAAAAGAGCAACACGCAGACGCGCACCCGACAACAGAAAAAGAACACGGCGACGCAGGCACGCGCTCGGCACAGTGGAGCCATGCACAGTGCCAACGAGGCGCAGAAAGACAGAACACGCCAAGACACACACAAAAAGGCACGCACACACACGCGCACAAAAACACGCAACGCGCGAGGCCGCAAGCACAACAAGACACCAGGCACATCGACACATCTGGACACAAACGAACACACGACGACCAGGGACAAGCGCGGCCGCAAGGAAGAAGAAAAAGAAAAAGACGACAAGAGGATAGGCTGCGCGCAGGCACAGCACCCACACACGGCTTGAGAGAGGGGACACACGCACACACTGCAACAATGAAAAGCACAAAGGCCCGAAGGCGAAGAGCAAAGGCAACCCAAACGCGACACGAGACAACCAACGCCCAAGGCCACACACCACGCGCAACAAGAGAGCAGCTGCAACGCACCGGCACGGACAAGACAACCCAACGCGAAAGGGAAAACAATAGCACAGAAAGCGCATGAAGACACGAGGATAGCGCTCAGCACAAGCGACACGACAAAAAAGCGGAAAAAAGGGACGCACAAGGCGCAAGAGAAACACAAGGTGCCGCGCGCAGGCAGCGCAGCAAAGAAGGCATCGCCTGGAAGACACACGCACCACTGGCAAGGCGCACGCACCTGCACGACAACAAAAGAAAACACACGCACAGCAAGGACACGCAGCGCCAGCAGAGACGAAAAGCGTGCAGTGCCCACAGCGAAGAGGAGAAGGGTGGAAAGGGAAAGGAAGGGAAAGGGCGCGTCTGACAAACGGAAGGAACAAGAATGGAGCCGTGTTGCGAAAAGAAGGGGCACGCGGAGGAAGGCAGACGACCGGAGAAAGGAAGCACAAAACACCAGCAAAGCGCACAACGCGGCGACAGAGAAAAGCGCCATGACAGAAAACAGGACAAACGAACGACGCACCACAAAGACACACACACCACACAGAAAAAGCACAAAGCGAAGGCGACAAGGAACCAGCGGGAAAGAGCCAGCACAAGCGAAGGCACGAGGAGGAAGCAAACACTGAACAGCCAGGACAGCTTCCGGCAGGGAGCAGCGAAGAAAGAAACAATCACGACCAAACAAAAACACACAAGCAAGTGCGGAAAAGGAAGAAATAAAGAAAAGGACAACGCGAAAAAAAACCAGCCACCAGCGGCTTGTGAGAGGACAGACTACGCTTTTGCGAGGAAATGCGGCACGCAGACGCACAAAGAGAAAGAACAAGCAGCGCAAAGCAGCAAACACACTGAACGAAAGCACGGCGGGGAGCGCATCAAATATAAAAAGAAAAAAGAATGGAGAAAGGCCAGGAATAGGACACTGACACTGAGACGGTCCGCAAGAAAAACAGTCGCGCAGCCGCAGCGCACAAAGCCTCTGCAAAAACACGCCAAGCATGGGAAGCGCATATGCTCGGAAAACACAACTGGTTGCAATAAAATAAAATTTTTCCAGAAGCCATCGGACCGCAGAGGCGGAAAAAGCCTGCGCAAATTTAAAAAGTAGGCACAGAAGCTTGAAAAAATATGAAGAGAAAAGCAGGCGTTTCGGGGAAGTTAAAGAAAGCAAGGAGAAAAACTTATTACAAAATAGAAAAGAAAAAAGAGAAAAAAGTGAAGCTACGCAGCTACTTTGAAACTGAAGGAACTGAAGCATTAAAATTAAAAATATGCGATGGTGCCAATCGCAACGACAGCGAGGCGCGAATTCTGAAACACAAAATTAGAGTTGCCACTTCCGGCGCAAAGTGCATGCTGAAATAACACTGTCAATCAATATAAAACTTAAGATCAAAAAAAATTCAGAAAAATGAAAAAACAGGGAAAAAAGTAAGTCTGTCTTTTCAGAAAAATAAGACACTGACAAAGTAGCTTGCGTCAATTCCTGAAAAAACAAAGTAGTGGAGAAGATATGTTTTAGTGGCAAGCACCAAATCTCAACTTCAAAACATCAACACACGCTCAGCAGAAAAACCAAAAAAAAGAAGAACCAAAAAGAAATTCGAAAGACAAAAAAAGAAAAAAGGTCAACTGGCAAAACTCATTATTTCGTCTGATTGGGCCGAGCTCATTTGGCAGACTTAGCTCTCCCACAACTCTTCCTAAAGTCAAAAGCAAAATCTTACAAAGTGCAATTTTATAAAAAAGAAAACTAAAAACATTTTCAAAACATAAAACACAAAAGGGAAACACAACAAACAGCAAAATTTAACAAAAGGACAAAGAAAAATCAACATCTAAACTAAACTAACCTTAACTAAATGTACGTCAATTTTAAATAAATTTAATAAAATTGGACATGAAACTTAGTCGCGGCCATGCCAAAAACGCCATTCCTCCAAAAGAAACATGGTGCGCATAAAAAGGAAAAACTTAGCTTTCGTCCAATCACTGCCGTCAACGTCGAGCAGTCACTCATCTTTGTGCGCTCTTGCCGTCGGTGTCGAGTGTTGGTGCACATTGCCGCAGCCAAATACCAACACACACTTGTCACTTACGTCAACTCAACACGAGCACGAAGTCATTCCTCGCATTCTCGCGCTCTCTCCTTGCATTGCCTTTATGTCCCCCAAGTGTGTCGGCGCTGTCCGCCGCCAATCTGGGTCGAGACCGCTGCAGTTGCTCTCCTTCCTTCGTCCGCATTTCCGCGCTGCGATGTGCGCCGGCGGAATCGTTTTGTAGTTATTGGCCTTCACTGCTTTTTGTCTCTTCTTCAATAACTGACTGCTTTTCGAGGCTGAACGCTGATTGCTTTCACCGGGTTGCGTGTGCAAAAGGCATGGCGTCTCCCTGCATTGCACTGGCGTGCGGTTCTTGTTTTCCCAGACACTTTTCGCACAGTGAACGACTAATGCATGCTCGTTCCTTCTTGGCAGCCTCCGCCGCAGGTGCTTTCCGCCCACTCTTTTTTCTTCTTTGCTGCTACTTTTCTCGTCTCCGCTGTTTGTGGTGTCCATTGCTTTTTCGCCCGCCGCTGCCGGAATGCCGGTCAAGGCGCGTGTGTTTTCCTCTTGTCAAGCGCAGCCGCTGCACATCCTTCCTGGGCTTTCCTCTTTTTCTTCCTCCTGTCGTCACCCCCGCTACATTCCACCGCGCTGCCTCCCCAGAAACGCGCTGCTTCTTTCATCTTGCGTCTTCGGCAGGTGGCTCCACGCTTTCCCAACCGACACCGCTGCTTCGCGTCATTTCACGTCCTAGTTCGCCTCTCGTCCCCGCCGCGGCCGAAAGCTCCCACTGGCTCCTGTTCCTGCACTGCGTCTCGGTAGCCTTTCCTCGCGCGTGCTCGAGGCCGGCTGCCTGCCCCAGGTTCCCGCGCACCAGCTCCGCGCGTCAGCCCCACCCTGTGCTCGGGCGAGCGAAACCGCCTTCTAGGCTCACGCCGCCGGCTGTTGCGTGCAATTCCTCGCGCTTTTTGGCTGCGCCGGTCATAGTCCTGCATCCCGCACCTGCTCACCCCCGTTCGCCTCTTTCCGTCCGGCGTTGTTCCGCACCGCCTCATCGCCTGGCCTGCTTGCTTGGCACTTCCCTTGCTCGCGCGCTTGGCCAGTTCTCTTGCTCACGTTTCTGGCTGAGCACCTGCGCCTTGGCTGCTGCTGCGTGCCGCATCGCTGGTCGCTCACTTTCTTCCTGTGCTTGCAACGCCTTCTCCTGCCCCTCTTGACCGCGGTTGCCGCCCTTTCCGTTTCTACGCCGCACGCACGCTCAGCGCCTCCGTTTGCGACGCCGGTGCGTCCGTGACAGACGTGCTCCCCTGGCTCGCGGACGGCTGTGGCTGACACGGCGCCCCTGTCGGCACCGCACTTGCTACCAAGCGCGGGGCCACCGCTGCGTCCTCTTGGCGCCGCCAGTGGCCTCCCGACGCCGTCCCCGCGCGCTTCGCTGAGAGAGCAGGCCTGTGTGTGCCTGCTTTCTGGCCGCGCTCTCACGCGGCGCTGTGCTTGCTTGCCCGTTGTGTTGTGCCGCGTGCTCTGTCGCGTTCCGCGTGCACGACGCGCCCACCGCAGTGTGCCCGCATTGGCCGGCCCAAAGCGCGCGCGCGAAGACGGCTCGGCGTGGAGCTGGGTGTGGCCCTGACGTCACCGGCGAGGGACACAGCGTCGGCGCTTGCGGTCGCAGCGCGGCGCCCAGGCTCACACGCGCAAGGCACGAGCGGTGGCGCGGCATCGGTGACGCAACGCGTGCGGCTTCGCTTGACACAGGCGGGAACACACGCGCGGCGTCGCAGCGGGGGCGCACATGCGTCGCCGGGCGCGGGGGCAGCGCCGCGTCGCTTTTTTTCGTGGGCACACGTCGGCAGGGGCTAGCGGGGACCGAACGAGGGAGTAAGGCGTAGAAGGGCGCACGGCACACCTTGGAAGGGAGAGCAAGGGAAGGCACATGAGGCACTGGGCTGCTATCGGCGCGGCACTGCAGCACTCGCGGCGACACTGCGTGGGGCAGATGCCGCGGCGGCACAGAAGGGCGCGCTGGTCGTGACCGGCGGCGCGGAGCACATGTGCACGCTGTCGGCGACACTGAAGAAGATAAGCGAGACGCGCTGGCGACAAGAGGGCGACTGCCACGCGTGGCGGAGGGCGGCAACGAGGGGGCGCGCAGCGGCACGAGTCGGACAACATAGAGCTGGCACTGGCAAACGCGACGCAACTGGCG
>SOPI01000058.1:0-10229 GCA_021307395.1 Trypanosoma vivax | reverse complement strand
GGTGCTGCGCCTGCGCGGCGGCATGCAGATCTTCGTGAAGACGCTGACGGGCAAGACGATCGCGCTGGAGGTGGAGGCGAGCGACACGATCGAGAACGTGAAGGCGAAGATCCAGGACAGGAGGGTATCCCGCCGGACCAGCAGCGCCTGATCTTTGCGGGGAAGCAGCTGGAGGAGGGCCGCACGCTGGCGGACTACAACATCCAGAAGGAGTCGACGCTGCACCTGGTGCTGCGCCTGCGCGGCGGCATGCAGATCTTCGTGAAGACGCTGACGGGCAAGACGATCGCGCTGGAGGTGGAGGCGAGCGACACGATCGAGAACGTGAAGGCGAAGATCCAGGACAAGGAGGGTATCCCGCCGGACCAGCAGCGCCTGATCTTTGCGGGGAAGCAGCTGGAGGAGGGCCGCACGCTGGCGGACTACAACATCCAGAAGGAGTCGACGCTGCACCTGGTGCTGCGCCTGCGCGGCGGCATGCAGATCTTCGTGAAGACGCTGACGGGCAAGACGATCGCGCTGGAGGTGGAGGCGAGCGACACGATCGAGAACGTGAAGGCGAAGATCCAGGACAAGGAGGGTATCCCGCCGGACCAGCAGCGCCTGATCTTTGCGGGGAAGCAGCTGGAGGAGGGCCGCACCTGGCGGACTACAACATCCAAGGAGTCGACGCTGCACCTGGTGCTGCGCCTGCGCGCGGCATGCAGATCTTCGTGAAGACGCTGACGGGCAAGACGATCGCGCTGGAGGTGGAGGCGAGCGACACGATCGAGAACGTGAAGGCGAAGATCCAGGACAAGGAGGGTATCCCGCCGGACCAGCAGCGCCTGATCTTTGCGGGGAAGCAGCTGGAGGAGGGCCGCACGCTGGCGGACTACAACATCCAGAAGGAGTCGACGCTGCACCTGGTGCTGCGCCTGCGCGGCGGCATGCAGATCTTCGTGAAGACGCTGACGGGCAAGACGATCGCGCTGGAGGTGGAGGCGAGCGACACGATCGAGAACGTGAAGGCGAAGATCCAGGACAAGGAGGGTATCCCGCCGGACCAGCAGCGCCTGATCTTTGCGGGGAAGCAGCTGGAGGAGGGCCGCACGCTGGCGGACTACAACATCCAGAAGGAGTCGACGCTGCACCTGGTGCTGCGCCTGCGCGGCGGCATGCAGATCTTCGTGAAGACGCTGACGGGCAAGACGATCGCGCTGGAGGTGGAGGCGAGCGACACGATCGAGAACGTGAAGGCGAAGATCCAGGACAAGGAGGGTATCCCGCCGGACCAGCAGCGCCTGATCTTTGCGGGGAAGCAGCTGGAGGAGGCCGCACGCTGGCGGACTACAACATCCAGAAGAGTCGACGCTGCACCTGGTGCTGCGCCTGCGCGGCGGCATGCAGATCTTCGTGAAGAC
The DNA here is from genome assembly GCA_021307395.1 of Trypanosoma vivax. Classification (NCBI taxonomy): domain Eukaryota; phylum Euglenozoa; class Kinetoplastea; order Trypanosomatida; family Trypanosomatidae; genus Trypanosoma; species Trypanosoma vivax. The sequence goes on along the minus strand of SOPI01000058.1, from coordinate 8,826 downwards.
GCTGACGGGCAAGACGATCGCGCTGGAGGTGGAGGCGAGCGACACGATCGAGAACGTGAAGGCGAAGATCCAGGACAAGGAGGGTATCCCGCCGGACCAGCAGCGCCTGATCTTTGCGGGGAAGCAGCTGGAGGAGGGCCGCACGCTGGCGGACTACAACATCCAGAAGGAGTCGACGCTGCACCTGGTGCTGCGCCTGCGCGCGGCATGCAGATCTTCGTGAAGACGCTGACGGGCAAGACGATCGCGCTGGAGGTGGAGGCGAGCGACACGATCGAGAACGTGAAGGCGAAGATCCAGGACAAGGAGGGTATCCCGCCGGACCAGCAGCGCCTGATCTTTGCGGGGAAGCAGCTGGAGGAGGGCCGCACGCTGGCGGACTACAACATCCAGAAGGAGTCGACGCTGCACCTGGTGCTGCGCCTGCGCGGCGGCATGCAGATCTTCGTGAAGACGCTGACGGGCAAGACGATCGCGCTGGAGGTGGAGGCGAGCGACACGATCGAGAACGTGAAGGCGAAGATCCAGGACAAGGAGGGTATCCCGCCGGACCAGCAGCGCCTGATCTTTGCGGGGAAGCAGCTGGAGGAGGGCCGCACGCTGGCGGACTACAACATCCAGAAGGAGTCGACGCTGCACCTGGTGCTGCGCCTGCGCGGCGGCATGCAGATCTCGTGAAGACGCTGACGGGCAAGACGATCGCGCTGGAGGTGGAGGCGAGCGACACGATCGAGAACGTGAAGGCGAAGATCCAGGACAAGGAGGGTATCCCGCCGGACCAGCAGCGCCTGATCTTTGCGGGGAAGCAGCTGGAGGAGGGCCGCACGCTGGCGGACTACAACATCCAGAAGGAGTCGACGCTGCACCTGGTGCTGCGCCTGCGCGGCGGCATGCAGATCTTCGTGAAGACGCTGACGGGCAAGACGATCGCGCTGGAGGTGGAGGCGAGCGACACGATCGAGAACGTGAAGGCGAAGATCCAGGACAAGGAGGGTATCCCGCCGGACCAGCAGCGCCTGATCTTTGCGGGGGGAAGCAGCTGGAGGAGGGCCGCACGCTGGCGGACTACAACATCCAGAAGGAGTCGACGCTGCACCTGGTGCTGCGCCTGCGCGGCGGCATGCAGATCTTCGTGAAGACGCTGACGGGCAAGACGATCGCGCTGGAGGTGGAGGCGAGCGACACGATCGAGAACGTGAAGGCGAAGATCCAGGACAAGGAGGGTATCCGCCGGACCAGCAGCGCCTGATCTTTGCGGGGAAGCAGCTGGAGGAGGGCCGCACGCTGGCGGACTACAACATCCAGAAGGAGTCGACGCTGCACCTGGTGCTGCGCCTGCGCGGCGGCATGCAGATCTTCGGAAGACGCTGACGGGCAAGACGATCGCGCTGGAGGTGGAGGCGAGCGACACGATCGAGAACGTGAAGGCGAAGATCCAGGACAAGGAGGGTATCCCGCCGGACCAGCAGCGCCTGATCTTTGCGGGGAAGCAGCTGGAGGAGGGCCGCACGCTGGCGGACTACAACATCCAGAAGGAGTCGACGCTGCACCTGGTGCTGCGCCTGCGCGGCGGCATGCAGATCTTCGTGAAGACGCTGACGGGCAAGACGATCGCGCTGGAGGTGGAGGCGAGCGACACGATCGAGAACGTGAAGGCGAAGATCCAGGACAAGGAGGGTATCCCGCCGGACCAGCAGCGCCTGATCTTTGCGGGGAAGCAGCTGGAGGAGGGCCGCACGCTGGCGGACTACAACATCCAGAAGGAGTCGACGCTGCACCTGGTGCTGCGCCTGCGCGGCGGCATGCAGATCTTCGTGAAGACGCTGACGGGCAAGACGATCGCGCTGGAGGTGGAGGCGAGCGACACGATCGAGAACGTGAAGGCGAAGATCCAGGACAAGGAGGGTATCCCGCCGGACCAGCAGCGCCTGATCTTTGCGGGGAAGCAGCTGGAGGAGGGCCGCACGCTGGCGGACTACAACATCCAGAAGGAGTCGACGCTGCACCTGGTGCTGCGCCTGCGCGGCGGCATGCAGATCTTCGTGAAGACGCTGACGGGCAAGACGATCGCGCTGGAGGTGGAGGCGAGCGACGATCGAGAACGTGAAGGCGAAGATCCAGGACAAGGAGGGTATCCCGCCGGACCAGCAGCGCCTGATCTTTGCGGGAAGCAGCTGGAGGAGGGCCGCACGCTGGCGGACTACAACATCCAGAAGGAGTCGACGCTGCACCTGGTGCTGCGCCTGCGCGGCGGCATGCAGATCTTCGTGAAGACGCTGACGGGCAAGACGATCGCGCTGGAGGTGGAGGCGAGCGACACGATCGAGAACGTGAAGGCGAAGATCCAGGACAAGGAGGGTATCCCGCCGGACCAGCAGCGCCTGATCTTTGCGGGGAAGCAGCTGGAGGAGGGCCGCACGCTGGCGGACTACAACATCCAGAAGGAGTCGACGCTGCACCTGGTGCTGCGCCTGCGCGGGCATGCAGATCTTCGTGAAGACGCTGACGGGCAAGACGATCGCGCTGGAGGTGGAGGCGAGCGACACGATCGAGAACGTGAAGGCATCCAGGACAGACCAGCAGCGCCTGATCTTTGCGGGGAAGCAGCTGGAGGAGGGCCGCACGCTGGCGGACTACAACATCCAGAAGGAGTCGACGCTGCACCTGGTGCTGCGCCTGCGCGGCGGCATGCAGATCTTCGTGAAGACGCTGACGGGCAAGACGATCGCGCTGGAGGTGGAGGCGAGCGACACGATCGAGAACGTGAAGGCGAAGATCCAGGACAAGGAGGGTATCCGCCGGACCAGCAGCGCCTGATCTTTGCGGGGAAGCAGCTGGAGGAGGGCCGCACGCTGGCGGACTACAACATCCAGAAGGAGTCGACGCTGCACCTGGTGCTGCGCCTGCGCGGCGGCATGCAGATCTTCGTGAAGACGCTGACGGGCAAGACGATCGCGCTGGAGGTGGAGGCGAGCGACACGATCGAGAACGTGAAGGCGAAGATCCAGGACAAGGAGGGTATCCCGCCGGACCAGCAGCGCCTGATCTTTGCGGGGAAGCAGCTGGAGGAGGGCCGCACGCTGGCGGACTACAACATCCAGAAGGAGTCGACGCTGCACCTGGTGCTGCGCCTGCGCGGCGGCATGCAGATCTTCGTGAAGACGCTGACGGGCAAGACGATCGCGCTGGAGGTGGAGGCGAGCGACACGATCGAGAACGTGAAGGCGAAGATCCAGGACAAGGAGGGTATCCCGCCGGACCAGCAGCGCCTGATCTTTGCGGGGAAGCAGCTGGAGAGGGGCCGCACGCTGGCGGACTACAACATCCAGAAGGAGTCGACGCTGCACCTGGTGCTGCGCCTGCGCGGCGGCATGCAGATCTTCGTGAAGACGCTGACGGGCAAGACGATCGCGCTGGAGGTGGAGGCGAGCGACACGATCGAACGTGAAGGCGAAGATCCAGGACAAGGAGGGTATCCCGCCGGACCAGCAGCGCCTGATCTTTGCGGGAAGCAGCTGGAGGAGGGCCGCACGCTGCGGACTACAACATCCAGAAGGAGTCGACGCTGCACCTGGTGCTGCGCCTGCGCGGCGGCATGCAGATCTTCGTGAAGACGCTGACGGGCAAGACGATCGCGCTGGAGGTGGAGGCGAGCGACACGATCGAGAACGTGAAGGCGAAGATCCAGGACAAGGAGGGTATCCCGCCGGACCAGCAGCGCCTGATCTTTGCGGGGAAGCAGCTGGAGGAGGGCCGCACGCTGGCGGACTACAACATCCAGAAGGAGTCGACGCTGCACCTGGTGCTGCGCCTGCGCGGCGGCATGCAGATCTTCGTGAAGACGCTGACGGGCAAGACGATCGCGCTGGAGGTGGAGGCGAGCGACACGATCGAGAACGTGAAGGCGAAGATCCAGGACAAGGAGGGTATCCCGCCGGACCAGCAGCGCCTGATCTTTGCGGGGAAGCAGCTGGAGGAGGGCCGCACGCTGGCGGACTACAACATCCAGAAGGAGTCGACGCTGCACCTGGTGCTGCGCCTGCGGCGGCATGCAGATCTTCGTGAAGACGCTGACGGGCAAGACGATCGCGCTGGAGGTGGGGCGAGCGACACGATCGAGAACGTGAAGGCGAAGATCCAGGACAAGGAGGGTATCCCGCCGGACCAGCAGCGCCTGATCTTTGCGGGGAAGCAGCTGGAGGAGGGCCGCACGCTGGCGGACTACAACATCCAGAAGGAGTCGACGCTGCACCTGGTGCTGCGCCTGCGCGGCGGCATGCAGATCTTCGTGAAGACGCTGACGGGCAAGACGATCGCGCTGGAGGTGGAGGCGAGCGACACGATCGAGAACGTGAAGGCGAAGATCCAGGACAAGGAGGGTATCCCGCCGGACCAGCAGCGCCTGATCTTTGCGGGGAAGCAGCTGGAGGAGGGCCGCACGCTGCGGACTACAACATCCAGAAGGAGTCGACGCTGCACCTGGTGCTGCGCCTGCGCGGCGGCATGCAGATCTTCGTGAAGACGCTGACGGGCAAGACGATCGCGCTGGAGGTGGGGCGAGCGACACGATCGAGAACGTGAAGGCGAAGATCCAGGACAAGGAGGGTATCCCGCCGGACCAGCAGCGCCTGATCTTTGCGGGGAAGCAGCTGGAGGAGGGCCGCACGCTGGCGGACTACAACATCCAGAAGGAGTCGACGCTGCACCTGGTGCTGCGCCTGCGCGGCGGCATGCAGATCTTCGTGAAGACGCTGACGGGCAAGACGATCGCGCTGGAGGTGGAGGCGAGCGACACGATCGAGAACGTGAAGGCGAAGATCCAGGACAAGGAGGGTATCCCGCCGGACCAGCAGCGCCTGATCTTTGCGGGGAAGCAGCTGGAGGAGGGCCGCACGCTGGCGGACTACAACATCCAGAAGGAGTCGACGCTGCACCTGGTGCTGCGCCTGCGCGGGCATGCAGATCTTCGTGAAGACGCTGACGGGCAAGACGATCGCGCTGGAGGTGGAGGCGAGCGACACGATCGAGAACGTGAAGGCGAAGATCCAGGACAAGGAGGGTATCCGCCGGACCAGCAGCGCCTGATCTTTGCGGGGAAGCAGCTGGAGGAGGGCCGCACGCTGGCGGACTACAACATCCAGAAGGAGTCGACGCTGCACCTGGTGCTGCGCCTGCGCGGCGGCATGCAGATCTTCGTGAAGACGCTGACGGGCAAGACGATCGCGCTGGAGGTGGAGGCGAGCGACACGATCGAGAACGTGAAGGCGAAGATCCAGGACAAGGAGGGTATCCCGCCGGACCAGCAGCGCCTGATCTTTGCGGGGAAGCAGCTGGAGGAGGGCCGCACGCTGGCGGACTACAACATCCAGAAGGAGTCGACGCTGCACCTGGTGCTGCGCCTGCGCGGCGGCATGCAGATCTTCGTGAAGACGCTGACGGGCAAGACGATCGCGCTGGAGGTGGAGGCGAGCGACACGATCGAGAACGTGAAGGCGAAGATCCAGGACAAGGAGGGTATCCCGCCGGACCAGCAGCGCCTGATCTTTGCGGGAAGCAGCTGGAGGAGGGCCGCACGCTGGCGGACTACACAACATCCAGAAGGAGTCGACGCTGCACCTGTGTGCGCCTGCGCGCGGCGGCATGCAGATCTTCGTGAAGACGCTGACGGGCAAGACGATCGCGCTGGAGGTGGAGGCGAGCGACACGATCGAGAACGTGAAGGCGAAGATCCAGGACAAGGAGGGTATCCCGCCGGACCAGCAGCGCCTGATCTTTGCGGGGAAGCAGCTGGAGGAGGGCCGCACGCTGGCGGACTACAACATCCAGAAGGAGTCGACGCTGCACCTGGTGCTGCGCCTGCGCGGCGGCATGCAGATCTTCGTGAAGACTGACGGGCAAGACGATCGCGCTGGAGGTGGAGGCGAGCGACACGATCGAGAACGTGAAGGCGAAGATCCAGGACAAGGAGGGTATCCCGCCGGACCAGCAGCGCCTGATCTTTGCGGGGAAGCAGCTGGAGGAGGGCCGCACGCTGGCGGACTACAACATCCAGAAGGAGTCGACGCTGCACCTGGTGCTGCGCCTGCGCGGCGGCATGCAGATCTTCGTGAAGACGCTGACGGGCAAGACGATCGCGCTGGAGGTGGAGGCGAGCGACACGATCGAGAACGTGAAGGCGAAGATCCAGGACAAGGAGGGTATCCCGCCGGACCAGCAGCGCCTGATCTTTGCGGGGAAGCAGCTGGAGGAGGGCCGCACGCTGGCGGACTACAACATCCAGAAGGAGTCGACGCTGCACCTGGTGCTGCGCCTGCGCGGCGGCATGCAGATCTTCGTGAAGACGCTGACGGGCAAGACGATCGCGCTGGAGGTGGAGGCGAGCGACACGATCGAGAACGTGAAGGCGAAGATCCAGGACAAGGAGGGTATCCCGCCGGACCAGCAGCGCCTGATCTTTGCGGGGAAGCAGCTGGAGGAGGGCCGCACGCTGGCGGACTACAACATCCAGAAGGAGTCGACGCTGCACCTGGTGCTGCGCCTGCGCGCGGCATGCAGATCTTCGTGAAGACGCTGACGGCAAGACGATCGCGCTGGAGGTGGAGGCGAGCGACACGATCGAGAACGTGAAGGCGAAGATCCAGGACAAGGAGGGTATCCCGCCGGACCAGCAGCGCCTGATCTTTGCGGGGAAGCAGCTGGAGGAGGGCCGCACGCTGGCGGACTACAACATCCAGAAGGAGTCGACGCTGCACCTGGTGCTGCGCCTGCGCGGCGGCATGCAGATCTTCGTGAAGACGCTGACGGGCAAGACGATCGCGCTGGAGGTGGAGGCGAGCGACACGATCGAGAACGTGAAGGCGAAGATCCAGGACAAGGAGGGTATCCCGCCGGACCAGCAGCGCCTGATCTTTGCGGGGAAGCAGCTGGAGGAGGGCCGCACGCTGGCGGACTACAACATCCAGAAGGAGTCGACGCTGCACCTGGTGCTGCGCCTGCGCGGCGGCATGCAGATCTTCGTGAAGACGCTGACGGGCAAGACGATCGCGCTGGAGGTGGAGGCGAGCGACACGATCGAGAACGTGAAGGCGAAGATCCAGGACAAGGAGGGTATCCCGCCGGACCAGCAGCGCCTGATCTTTGCGGGGAAGCAGCTGGAGGAGGGCCGCACGCTGGCGGACTACAACATCCAGAAGGAGTCGACGCTGCACCTGGTGCTGCGCCTGCGCGGCGGCATGCAGATCTTCGTGAAGACGCTGACGGGCAAGACGATCGCGCTGGAGGTGGAGGCGAGCGACACGATCGAGAACGTGAAGGCGAAGATCCAGGACAAGGAGGGTATCCCGCCGGACCAGCAGCGCCTGATCTTTGCGGGGAAGCAGCTGGAGGAGGGCCGCACGCTGGCGGACTACAACATCCAGAAGGAGTCGACGCTGCACCTGGTGCTGCGCCTGCGCGGCGGCATGCAGATCTTCGTGAAGACGCTGACGGGCAAGACGATCGCGCTGGAGGTGGAGGCGAGCGACACGATCGAGAACGTGAAGGCGAAGATCCAGGACAAGGAGGGTATCCCGCCGGACCAGCAGCGCCTGATCTTTGCGGGGAAGCAGCTGGAGGAGGGCCGCACGCTGGCGGACTACAACATCCAGAAGGAGTCGACGCTGCACCTGGTGCTGCGCCTGCGCGGCGGCATGCAGATCTTCGTGAAGACGCTGACGGGCAAGACGATCGCGCTGGAGGTGGAGGCGAGCGACACGATCGAGAACGTGAAGGCGAAGATCCAGGACAAGGAGGGTATCCCGCCGGACCAGCAGCGCCTGATCTTTGCGGGGAAGCAGCTGGAGGAGGGCCGCACGCTGGCGGACTACAACATCCAGAAGGAGTCGACGCTGCACCTGGTGCTGCGCCTGCGCGGCGGCATGCAGATCTTCGTGAAGACGCTGACGGGCAAGACGATCGCGCTGGAGGTGGAGGCGAGCGACACGATCGAGAACGTGAAGGCGAAGATCCAGGACAAGGAGGGTATCCCGCCGGACCAGCAGCGCCTGATCTTTGCGGGGAAGCAGCTGGAGGAGGGCACGCTGGCGGACTACAACATCCAGAAGGAGTCGACGCTGCACCTGGTGCTGCGCCTGCGCGGCGGCATGCAGATCTTCGTGAAGACGCTGACGGGCAAGACGATCGCGCTGGAGGTGGAGGCGAGCGACACGATCGAGAACGTGAAGGCGAAGATCCAGGACAAGGAGGGTATCCCGCCGGACCAGCAGCGCCTGATCTTTGCGGGGAAGCAGCTGGAGGAGGGCCGCACGCTGGCGGACTACAACATCCAGAAGGAGTCGACGCTGCACCTGGTGCTGCGCCTGCGCGGCGGCATGCAGATCTTCGTGAAGACGCTGACGGGCAAGACGATCGCGCTGGAGGTGGAGGCGAGCGACACGATCGAGAACGTGAAGGCGAAGATCCAGGACAAGGAGGGTATCCCGCCGGACCAGCAGCGCCTGATCTTTGCGGGAAGCAGCTGGAGGAGGGCCGCACGCTGGCGGACTACAACATCCAGAAGGAGTCGACGCTGCACCTGGTGCTGCGCCTGCGCGGCGGCATGCAGATCTTCGTGAAGACGCTGACGGGCAAGACGATCGCGCTGGAGGTGGAGGCGAGCGACACGATCGAGAACGTGAAGGCGAAGATCCAGGACAAGGAGGGTATCCGCCGGACCAGCAGCGCCTGATCTTTGGAAGCAGCTGGAGGAGGGCCGCACGCTGGCGGACTACAACATCCAGAAGGAGTCGACGCTGCACCTGGTGCTGCGCCTGCGCGGCGGCATGCAGA
>SOPI01000057.1:0-61763 GCA_021307395.1 Trypanosoma vivax | reverse complement strand
GTCCACTTCACCGTGTCATTCGGTCAAAATTCCAAAGAGGCGCATTTTATACGAAGCACGTTGCTGGCCTTTACTCGTTCAGCATGTCGCACCAAACGGTTCATCCGGGCTTTGCACGAAGGTTTTGGACATTTCCTGATCAAAGATGAAGAACGGGGTTGTAGCGAAGCGTGGAAACGAAGGGGCGTTCGCAAAAGGCAGGGAGGTTATTTTGGCAGTTTAAACGCCCGACACCGCAAAGCGGTCTTCACAGAAAGTCTTATTCACATTTCCAATGACAAGGAGCGATGTTAAACAGCACCGCGTTTGCCGCGTTTCGGGTGGCATCGGATATGGCGTCACGACCTCACCGCGGTGCGGCAGTCAGTCGCTTGTAGGGGTCTGCTGGCACACACAACACATTCAATGAGAACCCCATACGCCCTTGCGCTTGATCGATTCCCCTGGCCCTGGCATGTCAAGACCTAGTCGCTCTTCATTAGGTTGAAAAGGTAAGTTCGAGAGAAGCAAGTCAAACGCTTGCAAGCAACATCTCTCCATTGTTGCGCCGGTGGCACATTACGGTTTCACCATGGAAAAACTTGCTTTTCCAACAACATTCAATACCTGCCGACATGTATTTCCGTTAACTTTTGCATTTTTCAAAAACGCTCCACCTCTACCACTAGTGAAAATAAAAAACGTTCCAACTTTCTGAGGTGGTTGCGTGAAGAGGCAAAACCACCCCATAAAGTAATTTTAGACAAAGAACCCTCTCTTCGAGTCGACAAGGAAAACGCACACAAAAATCTGCTGCTCAGTCATTGGCTCCATCTTGTCAACGTGTGGGCAATCATGGCGTTGCTTTGCTTATCAAAACATGGCCTTCTAACCGACGAAATGAAAGGGATAAAACACCCAAAGCGGGAGCACTGCCCAGCGAGCTGCGACCGACCCAGACTCGTGCACTGTCATGTCACTCTCCTTCTTGGCCGGAGCCTCACTACCACTAATGCCTCCCACATCGCCGCTCTTCACCCTTTCTTGACCGCGCGTTTTCGTATTCGGCCTTTCTTCTTTTGGAAGCGAGGTGGCGCCCACACCCTCGGACAAGACCTCCCTGCGCTTCTGCGATTTCTTGTTTTCGCTCTTTCTGCCGCTGCTCCTCTCGCTCTTTTTCCCGATGTGCCCTCCTTTTCTCTTCGCTTGCGTTGTGCTCTCTCAAAAACGTGTCACGATCTTCCCACCCGCCCTTCGTTTGATTCCACACTTTTCCTTTATGTCCTTCTCCTTCGTGTTGTCACCCCCTATACAGCCATGTGTCGCTTCGATCCAGGAGCACGGCTGTAGCATAGCAGTTGTCGTAACGCCCATGATCACTGTGGAAACGAAAATAAAAGACAAACATGCGCCATAGACGGACGCCATTGCTGCCTTGCAACAAAACAAAGTAAGGCAAAAGGAAGAAAAGCTAAGGTGCAGCGAGCAGACAAAAAAAATTGACTGAAGACACCTCATTGGAACGTTGTGGTATTATAGCCTTTTAGCCCATAGCAGTGCTGAGGACGTCAACCCCTGTGATGCAACGCTCTCAAAGAACACCGTTTACCGGCACCGAACCTTCGCCTTTCGGCACGGCAAAAGGTCTGCAGGTGAGCGAATGTTCGCCATATTTCGTTTCGCTTCGAGACACTGGAAGCCGTGGCAGTGCCTCTTGTATTTGGGCGGAAAACTACAACGTTTTTAACGCGACTGCGCCAGAACGTATGTCGTGTGGGAAACACAGTGACAATATGCATTGACGAGTGCGCTTAACGAGCGCAAGCCAACACACTGAATCTAAAAAGCATCCCCGACTAACTTTGGCTTTTGGGTGGGCACCGTCCATTCTGTCAGAATAGGCCTTGGTTCATTCAACGCTTTTACCATCAGCCGAAGCTATTCAAGCGCACCGCTTTGAAGCAGCAAGGTGCCACATCCAATCCCCGCGTAGCGCAACTTCTAGCCGACTTATTATGCAAAAGTTTTCACAGCGAGGACTGTGGCCATCACGTCGTCAGGTTGCTGCTGTTTCTGTCACTGATTTTATTGTACTTTGGAGCTGCCTGTCTTTCTATGCGGAACTGTCCATGATCGCTACTGCCTTGTGCAACAAAAATTGCCGAAGCGCATGCCAATATTATTTTCAGTTTGAAGTGCCTTGCTTTCGTGATTTTGCACTTTTGTCAACATCGTTGTAGAACTACGTTTTTGCGCTGCGTCTGAAACATACGTGAATTTGCTGTAAATCGCCGTTGCTTACTTGAAGTTACACGTAAACAATTCACCTCAAACAGGCCCTCCTGACGTTCAGTAACGCATGTGGCACGGCGCGCGCTTTTCACCGTTAAATTCCACTGGTTGGGCTATGGAAAGTTTTGACTCTGTAGCAATAAGCTTGTCGACAAAGCGTTGCACATTTATTTATCGAGCACCAACAGCTCTTTCCTAATGGAATTATCATCACAGTATCGTTTGGGTGCGTTGTTGAGCAATACTGCGTAGTCTATATTCAGCGGCAGTGAACAATGAAACCGTGACACTCGTACTGCCGGGTGGACGCCGGGCAGCTACAGCCATTTTGGCTGCGCTGTTTTGCGATGCCGATCCAAAGAGAGCGCGCTGCGTCCATTTTGAACGTCTAACAATATCGAAGTTTAGCTGCTGCCACGCTTGTAACTAAGTCGTTCGGTTATGTCAACGCAAGTTGTGAGTGCAAGATAAAAGTTGCTCTCCAGGTCATTTTGTTATTTGTGCCTCGATCTTAAGTGTGTCTTATAGTTTGTGGGCCATGCAACAGTTCCGTGCAGTGATTCCTGCGATACCATGCACTGTTAGAATAACTGGCAGGTCTTTTTTTTTGCATGCCGTGTGGCAAATTGCTGCCGTACATTTACACTCGTGAATTTAAATGCCAATGTTTAGGCACACAATGGATATTGTTTCTTCATTGCTCCCACTCGCCACTTTTTTTCCATTTTCGTTTATCCCAAAAGGGTAGTGAAAAGAACGCGCCCCAACATGAACGTTTACATCAACCCTGTCCTTGTTACGCTTGCACTACTGTCGTGGAATATGTGTGCGGTAGCAGCAGCAACTGAAATTGTGCTCGGATCGCAAGCCACTGTTCTTCTCGAAAATTGTTCGTGTGGTGGCGATGAATGCTGTGCCAAGGAGCCAGAGCCGGCTGGATTTACAGTTAATTGCTCCACTGTAAGAGCAGGATTGACCTTAACTGGATGCGGAGACAGTGCAGGAAGCCCTCCTGCAGTATGCACTGCAGTTTCGGAGGGTGGTGATGGCAAGACTCTTAATGACTGCAATTTTTCAACAGCAATCGCTTTAAGAGGCGACAGTCAATGTGGCTCATCGCCTTGCACACGGCAAAAAGTTTACACTGTTGGTAGTAGTGGAGACGAATGTAGTGGAAGGAAAATTAAATTGACTTCATCGCCTAACAATTGTAATGTTTACTGTAGCTCAATCAGTGGGGAAAATCGAACAATAAACGAACCACCAGAGCAGGTTGGACAAAATGGAGACACACCTCGTGCAACATCCTCGTCGAACGCAGTGGCGAGCGCACTGAAGTCTCCTCACGACACCGACACCGTAGTTTCGAAGCCAACTCAAAACAGCAGCAACTCAACGCCACACGTTCCCAAGTCAAACAAGCACGATGAAAGCAGTGAGAAGTTAAGCGCCGCAAACAGCACGACAACATCGACGAAGAACGATGCACAAAGTGAGGGACGCGAATTATGCGCCATGGAAGTCGCCTTTAAATGTGCTGCCGCCTCTCTTTTCATTTTTTCCTCCTTCTTTGAAAATAAAAATAAATAAACAAACAAAAAAAACGACTGGCACGCGCCTCTTCTCTTGACGGAGTGCAACTTTCATTTTATTTTATAAAAGCTCACACACAACAACGACAAAAATATCTGGGCGAGTGGCGTGCGCTGCTTAGGTCTCGTGTTTCACTGAACGGTGCAGTGCCTTTTTTCCTTTTTTTTTTTTTTGGTTGTTTGCGATTGTCTGAGCGTTTTTCGTAATGTTTTTCGAAGTGTATTTTGGATGCATAAATAAACAAGAAAACACGATATGCTGTGCGTGAATTTTTTTACCATGCCAATGTTTTTGAATGTGCTGTTGAATCTGCTTTGACTGACGTTTAAAGCCAGCGACATGACACAACAGTGGAACTTTGCACGCACTCGAAATTTTTGCTGTGATTTTTTCTTTGCTTTTCCATTTCCTTCTCGTCATATTGGGTTTCATAGTTTCAGCAAGTGACGCAGTGAAGGCCCTGTTGTTCCAACGGGCATCCAGCACTTGACACCGCGTCCATTTCTACGACGACATTTTTCTCGTGCTTGGAGAAATTGTGTAAAATGATCGAGTGGCCGAGTAGTTAATTACGTCTTGCCGTTGGTGAATTCGCCCGAACACAATTTTTAGAGTGAAAGGGGAATGAATTGACGCTCGCACCTGCTGGTCATTGGACGCACGTGCATGTGCACTTGTTTTAATTTTCAGTGACGCGCCCAGCGAAGTGTGATGCCTCTGCTCTCCCGTAACGAGTTTCGGATATCGCTCTTGGCGCTTTGCTGCTAACTGCCTCTCGATTTGTCATGCATGAACATTTCCTTTTTACTTGCAGTGAGCTGTAAGTGCCAACACATCTGTGTTATTGTGGTCGATGTTTAGTGGGGCGCTGATGGGACTAAACGCCAATAACGCCGCTTTGCTGAAGTTTGATTATATTTGTCGCTTTTTTTTCGCTCGTCGCACGCGGCTCGTTCTGCTGTTTTTTCGCCTTTGTTGTCAGCAGGACTCAGCTCGAATTCACGGCAATCTGCAGAATGGTACGGCAATGCCATTCGGCTATCAGTGGGGACTATTATGAACTCGGGCGAGAGGCAGCGACACTGCTGAATGGTGAAGTGCGTGCGCAGGACGCGGATTGCTTCGTTCGACGTGGAGCAACGACGCCTGTCCGTGGCTGTGCGTTACCGATTTGCGGTGTCCACTGTCTTTGACAAGCGTGTGTCAGTTGAGCATTCTCTGTTACAATTTTAAATGCCGTCTCACTAATAAAAATGGCGTGTGGCGCCTTCTGCAGGCATGTTTACTGTTCAACGGTCCAGCAGACGTGCACGATTTTTTATTTCTGTTTGTCCACTGTTGTTGCCGTTGTGTGCGTTAACAGCGCGTCTAATGCCGCATGTACGGGCGCAGAGGAGCTGTGCCTGCGCGTTTGTTTCTGTGCTGCCCTCGTGGAATGAGCCTGTCACTTGAGTTTTTGTTGTTAAATTACCGCTTGCGGAATGTTGTGCATCCGCTGGTATTTGCTCGTTCTGTGGGGCACAAGATAAGTTTCATACAAATGCGCCAAACCCAAAATAACACTCCCTCCTTCTGTTTTTGCCGGTGCACACGCTGTCAGTGCACTGCAACAGCACTACGGTTTTGCTGACGTTAAGTGTGCGTCTATTGCCCCAACAGCTGCGTGCGTTTTCCGCCCTTGGCATGATTATAATGTTTGTTATCTTTTCACACAGTTGTGTCTTGTCGTGAGGGGCACTTCAGCCCCAAGTTGGGGGGTCCACGAGTGCCCGTCCTTTTGTGGCGCTATTCTCCACCTTTTCGTGGTCCGTCGGCTGCCCTGCTGTTGATTTATTTTGTAATTGCAACAGTTCGAAAAAAGGCCTTTTCCTTATTCTTTCCCCACACGCAAGAAAGGAAGATAAGATAACACTAAATCAAACGACAAGAGTTTCTCATCAGGCAATGAAATTTGTGCTTTGCTTTGTGCTGCTCGCACTCGCTGCACGCCAGCTGGAGATGGGATCTGCGACGCCCACCCCAAGCACACAAATGAAAGCAAACATCATTGCATGCGAAGTTACGAAAAAGACAGCCCATGGAGGTAACAGACATAAGCGAGACGGTTTGCATTTACATAACTGCGACTGGCCAGCTAACGGGAGCAAAAATATTGATGTCCGTTGCGACCATGACGGGCACAGCGCACATTTCACGGGGTGCAGCGACCCTGACCCGAAGGGCATTATTTTCGCCAACTGCACTGCTAAGGAAACTCATTTGATGTTTATTGACGATGACCATTCAAAGATTTTTGATCTGATTTGCCTGAACTGCCCTTTTGGCTTGAATCGTACCATTGGGAAGACGGTAAGCCACGACAAAAAGCACTTCGTCCAGGGAAGCTGCCAGCAGGCTTTTAATGTCGCCCGCAACATTAGCACTGAGAGTAAAACAACTAACAAATCGGCATGAGAGGATCCCTCAACCGTGTCAATAGAGGAAGTTGATAATAAAACCGATGTGAACGTCACAAGGAACGGACAGAGCTCGGATAAGCCGACAGAAGGACGTGATGTAAGTAATAATCTTAAATCAGCTATTACTAACTCCATTAAAGGCGCACAGTTGAACGAAAGCAGCTTCAACATGACTTTGCCTACTTGGAGCGTCGACGGCTTACGCTCCTCAGCCGCCAAACAAAGTGCGCCGCTGAGCGTTGCAGGAATATGTTTGCTGCGTCACCTCAGCCCTTAACAGCACGCCCTAAAACGTGGCCCTCAGCCGTGGGTACTAACTCGTAAGAAACTTTCCTCCTGGCCTCCCTTCTCAATCACACCCCCTTCGCTGCCATGCTCGGCTGGCGCTTTTTGTCCGCTTCCTTTATCGAGGTGATTGACATTGCTCGCGCCCGTTCGTCGTTGTTGCGGCAGCAGACATCACTTACGCCAATGCGACGCTGTTCCTGACGCCATTGTAAAGGAATGTGTTGGACAAAATAAATAAAAACAGACAATCTTCTCGCTTTTTTTTTTGTTTGTTTGTTTGTTTTTTTTGTTTTCCTTCTTTGATGTTCATGTTGTGTTGGCTTGAGTTTGTGACGGCGGTTTGTAGCAGCATGGGCTTTTTGATGCGAAGTGTTGCAGGCATATGCTGCTGTTTATTTTTTCATTCTCTTTTCATGCTAAAAGAGAAAGGGAGAAAAATCAGCTTTAAAAAACGCGCTGGTTAGGCTGTTCGCACTCAAACAAACAAACGAAAAAAACGCACAACTGTGAGAATGGGTATTCGCACAGTCCTTTGCCTTCTTGGAGTACGAAGGAGCGCAGCAGTAAATTGCCAACGCGTCGTGGTGCGAGGCGAAGATGTATTTTCCATGTGAATCGCCTTGCCAGATCGGCCATAGCTCCTTTATGTGACAACGACGTTCGGGCACGTCAGGTGGCGCTTCTGTGTGGCGTGAGAGGCGAGTAACGACTTGTTGCCTAAAGTCTCTCGCTTATGGCTAAACTGGCCTCGTACATTTGGGTGGAATCACTCAACATCTTCGCCAACTTTTGCTATTCGGGGCTAGTTGTACGTGTAGTTTCGACTCAGTAAAGACTTTTACTGTTGCGTTAGGTCTGTGGCCGCTGGCACGGTGCCTTTCTTTCTGCGTCATGGCCTGGAAGCACCTTGCAATATATAGTAGAAACATGGAATTTTGAGCAAGAAAAGCCGACCTTATGCCGCTCCTGCACGTTGGTATCATAATTCTACATCGCCATCATGAGCGCTGTGCGCCCCAGGCTTACAGTGGTCTGAAAACGCATCACCTCAAACTCCAACCGGCGAAGTGATAAGAACTGCATTTCTGCGAATCGTGCAGACCGCAGAACATCTTTAACTTTGTTATAGGGAGAAAGCTCCATGCTTTCACGCTAATTGCTCCACTGCCCGTCGTTGTGGTGATGGGCTTCGTGCTCCAACTGCAGCGCCAAACACTGACCTCCTGACCATAGCCTTCGGCTGTTGGAACTGTCTTGCGATGCTGAGAGAAGGCACAATGCAACAGGCACATGCGCTTGCAGCCGTCATATGCTCGTTTTTGTTGCACCTCGAGCTGTAACCTGTGCCGCAGTACCGCTATGGTGGTGGGCAGTGCGTGTCGCCTGTGCAGTGGCGGGTAACGGCATTCGCCCTGGACAATCCGCGAAAAGAGATTGACAAAAGCCCTTCGCGCTATACTAAAATTTGACAATGTACGCCCACAAGTAGTGGTGATGAGGCGGAGCGTCGCAGAAAGCAGAGGCGCTTTGTGAAATTTATTGTGAGCTGCTTAATTAGGACGATCGCGATGACGGACAAACATACCATGACAAACCTTGAGGATAACCGTCTTGACTCAAAAAAGGTGCAGCGAGCAGTGGTAGTGACACGCTTCTGCAACAAAAGTGAAGCGAGTGATACTTTAGAACTGATAAGGGCAGCTAAACGCCGAGAGGAGACGGCTTGGGACGTTTAGAAAGCGCTGAGCATCCCCGCCACTGTGTGTCGTCAACACCTATTCGCTTATTCGTATTGCTGGGGATGTTGAGTGTTGCCGATGTTTTTTCGGTTTCTTTGGCTGTAGAACTCTGCCACCTGTGTGTGGCTGCTGATTCCTCCTGCCAGGCGATCTGGAAACCGAGCATAATGCAGACACCATTACTCGCTGAGTGTGATGTGTCGTGTGTGGTTTATCTGTTGCCAAAAGCGCGTCGTCCCTGTGACGATACTTAATGGTGGAAAAGAAAGACTATGACTTCTGTTTAGGGCTCGCTTCAGCACGAGAAGGATAATGGCTTTTATTTTTACTTTTTCAAATGGTTGCGTCAGCGCGTTCCTCTGCCGTCACGACGTTTTTCTCCTTTTCTTTGCGTGACGTGTTCAGTGTCGTTGCGTGTCCGACAAACACTGGCGTTGTAGAGTGGGCGATGGTTTCGTGAATGGCTCTTGTGCGCGAATAACCGTGGAGACAGTAAAGTGGTATGTGTTGATTTTCAACAGTGCCATTGAGATTCTAAACGTCTCCATCAAGCACCAGACGGTCGCAAAGAAGAGAGTTGCCACAATGAGCCCATAGGGTTGTATGTTGTGCGGTGGTGCAAGGTGTGGTGTGGCTGCGTAATTGAGGAAATCGTGTGCCTCCTTTCTATATTAAATCCTATCTTTATCGTCCGCCACTGCGTGCAGCCATGCGGCGCCGTTGAATGGGGCACACATTTTTCAACTAAAGGCGGTTTGTGCACTAGCCATCCCCCATGTTATGGAAAGCCATGTGTGAGTTGGCATGCGTGTAGCAGTGCTCTCGCGAGGTTCGTGTTGCTAAGGTTTCGGCAGGGTGTGTTGCATGTTTTGGCTTGTTGAGACCTTGGCTGGTGCGGTTCTGCCATTTTGTGACTCATCGTGTTTTGTTTATTTTACGAGCGCTTGTGAAGTGGCGCTCCTATGCGATATGTTGCGAGTCTCATTATTGCTGCTCAGCTATCCCGTGTGGCGCAAGTTTCGCTTTCATGCCTTTTTCAATCCGCTGTGCAAAGCCACTGCTGGCCGGACAAGGCAGCGTGCGGATGGTGTCGCGTTGCCGACTCGCCACATGCTCAATGCTTGCACGACTGCTGGTGTGCGGTGGCCTGGTGACGCTAACGCATTACGCATCCGGTGGAACAGCCAATGTTTGTGTGTGATGCTGTCGTGTTGATCCCCTTTTACCAGTACACGGCGTTCATGGTGTTGTGACACGCCCAGCCGCTATACTGCACAGCGCCTGCCGCTTGCGATTGTCGCACCAGACATGTTGGCTACGCGCAGCTGGAGGCGCTTGGATGCAGTTTCACTGTTGCTGATGGGTGCCGTTGAGCACGCGACTGTTTAGCTGTGCGTGCGTGCTTGTGTGTCTGTTTGCCCGACATTCCTGTAACGTTTTGTGCGTTTCGTTGTCAGCAGCCGCGCCTAGTGTGGACGAAATGAGAGTTCTCGCTATTCCTCACAATTGATTTCTGTGTCTTCGCCCCCCTCACGCGAGTGCTTGAGCATGTCAAAGGCAGCACTTGCGCTTCGTAAGTGTTCAGCTGCGCTGCTGCTTTGCGCGCATTGCCACAGCGCATCGAGCCTTTCCTGTCAATTCCTTGACTGCGTTAGAATCCCAATGGACAAATGACAACGTGCTGTGCGGGACGTGCCTTTATGGCGTGTTGTTGTTGGTGAGCCCGTTGTGATGGGTGAGTTGGGTGTGCAGAGCGCGACGGCGGCGACTCTGTGTACGGATGTAACTGGGCCTGGCGCGGATGATGTATATCGGGTTGCGAGAAGGACAGTTTTTTAGTTGTATGCCTGCTTCGCCGTCTGCCGTTTCCCATATATCACCTGATGCTCGGGGCTCAAGCAGCTGTGGTGGGTCAACGGGCGTGACCAGGTAAGTGACATCGAGCGATGCTTGTCTGTGTGCACTGAGGCACAGCGCGTCGGAAGTTTAAAATAAGGACGCCGAGGGGCCACGCAGCACACCAGTTGTCTGTTTTGTGCGCATAGACGTGCTAGGAACTGCGAAAATGCCGTGCTGCTTTGTGGGAGACACCGCTTCGTGTCCACAGAGCCGGCGCGTCAGCGGAGGAGGCGTTTCGAAGGGCGCGCAACGAGCTTTCACTGTTGAGCAGCACATCGTTGCACAGGCAGCCGCCGAGCATGCTGCGCTGCATTTGATGTTGGGTGCTGGCCCGTTACAGCTTGCACTTCGTTTCGTCAAGGTGCGAGTGTTCTGTTTCGTGTGTGCCTCCGTCGTCTACTTCCTCCTTCTGCCACCACACGCATAACCAGGCGCGTGTGAGTCGTTGCCATCTGCCGTGTTACTTGCCGCTATGTGGCAGTGCGAATGCCGATGAGGCAAGGCGCATCTGCCTGCACGATTCCGCCAATCGGCTCAATAGCATTTCTTATCTGCTACTTGCACCTCCGAGCAGCGTGCAGGAACGATATGTTTGGAGGGTCATGTGTTTTTGTCTTGCGGTGCGCGTGCGTGACACGCGCCTTACACACGAGACGTGTTTGTGTCGCTGGTCCACTGTGCAGCTCTTTGACAGCTGCGTGTGCTGTTTCGCTCAAGGTGTCGTTTACTGGCTGTATAGCAGGAAGGGGCTTCTGCACCTCGTTGCTCTTCGCCTTTGTTTATTGTTGCGCATTGAGTTCGTGTGTTGTCCTAATACAGCCGCATCAGTGCTTTCAAGAGGTCATGTGTGACTTGACGTGCTGTCACCCGTTTGTGCATCAACGTGATCGATTTTAGCCAAGTTTTTGGCACTGGCATTGCGAATAACACTGCTCTCGTGTTCTATTGTTGTGACTGCAAAAAGCGTCTCCAGGGCGCGTGGTCCGGAGGCATGTGCCTCGCTAGCACCGAGTCAACCAATAACGCTGCTCATGGAGGCCTGTCAGCGATGCCCTCGCCTGCTTCTGTGTGCTGATTCCCCAACTCGTGTCATCCCTTACTGCTGCTGCCTTCGTACAGGGCATCACTGGGAACGAGCAGACGCGCTGGCGTGTTGCCATTATTTTTATTTGCCACTTGCGCGCCTGTAGTCACGGCATTGATTCTTGTCAGTCGATGGTAAGGCGTCCCATTTGAGGCGCACAAGATGCCCCATTACTTGCACTACGGAGCCAGCGATGTGTACGGGGTAGCACCTGTTCTTGTGGAATTGAGCGCGCAGTGTTAAGAGCAAGCGGCCGTAAGATGCGAGGCGATAGCGAGACGGAAGAAAAGCCAAGGACGCGCGTGGTGT
This sequence comes from Trypanosoma vivax, assembly GCA_021307395.1. Lineage (NCBI taxonomy): Eukaryota > Euglenozoa > Kinetoplastea > Trypanosomatida > Trypanosomatidae > Trypanosoma > Trypanosoma vivax. Next base: position 50,121 of record SOPI01000057.1, on the reverse strand, counting down.
TGTGCCGGCACGGTGTGGACAGATGTGGCATGGTTGTTCAGTGTGCTGCAGGCACGATGGAAGATGCGGGACATGCTGTTAGCCGGCGGTGCGCGCGGGAGTGCATCAGCACTCTTCCTTTGAAGTGAGGCGTGTGCAGCCACAGTGCCCACACAGTGCAACTTGGTGCAGCGCATGGCGAGCTGAAAAAGAGCTTTGTGAACGGCCGCCTGAACGCTTGTTGGAGTGTACAGGTTCGCTGCTTCTGCCACCTTTTTTTCGCCTGCTCGCTCAGGTTAGATCGCCTCTGTGCTCACACACGAGATGCGTCGGCACGAGAGCGTGCTGGAGACGCGAAGGGTGAAAGGTGTCGTGTTGCCATGGTCATCGCAGTGACCATCCATCTGCGGAGTCGAAGGGGATGGAAGGAAGCGCAGATGACTGAAGTTACGCACAAGATACGCTGCTGGCCTGTGTCGCAGTAGTGGTCTCGCGCAGCGGAGAAAAATAAATGTAACACACTGAAATGGGAATGCTTCATTCTGTCACTGTGCTGAAGGGGCTCCTCAACACACTGCTCGGCTTGACAGTCTGCTGAGCTGCATGTCGAGGAGCAGCACGTTTATGTGCTCCATCGTTGGGAATAACTGCGCTCGAAGTGGCAGTGGGGGCAGTGGCACTTGTAACTGTGTGCTGGTAGGCGCTTGTTCCATCGCTTGCGGTGTTGCTGTGGAGATGCCGTGAGAGCTCTGGCATGGTAGGCGGGCACGCATGCACGTGTGCGTGTGCAAGATGTACCTGTGCTGATAATTGCGGTGTGTGGATTGTGACGCGTGAGTGCCTGCAGTGTTTGTTTTTTGTTTGTCTTCGTCTTTTGCAGTTTGCCGCTGTTTACAGGGTGAGCTGCAACCACAGAGAAGAGGAGGGGATGTGAGCAGCGTTTCCCGTGTCTAGTTGATGCATTGCAATGCGCTTGTGTCATCGCGTGGCCGCCGTTGCCGTAAGAGACCAAGCTTCAATTCAGTAAGAAGGAAAATGAATGTGGCTATGCGTACCTGCGCGCTTTGTGAATTCCCTATCGCTATTTTCTCCTTTGGTGCGCCGCTTCGAGCAAGCGACCTGTGACCGTGTGTGGCGCTGCGTGGGTCAACCCGTTTTCGCTGCGCCGGTACTGTGTTGGTGAAAGTTGTGAGACAATGACTTATGTGAGGCTGGCGCCAACATGAATGTGCGTGGAAGCCGGGGTGGTGCTACTCTCCGTCTGTTCTCGCAGGGCGTGTTGTCATCAGTGCCGTTCGTTCTTGCGGCCGCGGCTTGCCACTGGTCGCTGCGTTGAGGTCCTTTATCTTGCAACGGCATATTGCATTTGTTACCGTAATCCTTACGTCTCTCCTTTCCACCGGTTTATATATTCTAACGTGTTTTTCTGTGCACGCTCGAAGCAAGCAAACTGTGGCGAAGTACGCCGACGCAGGCATGGCTAGACGACCCAGAGAAGATCAGGGAGGCAGTGTGGGCGGGCCTCTCTTGTTGCGGAGGCATGTGGACAGCGTGCCTGGGCCGCGGTGGACGCTGGACAGCAGTGTGAGGGATATCTTGCTGCGCAGTGTTCCACCACTGGATGCCGTTATGCTGAGCGAGTGTCTCGTGCGTGTTGACTGTGAGGGAGAAGTGACTAACTGTGACGTGAGGATGGACTTCGTGATCTAGAAGCCAGAACTTTACATTCCTGACGAACACACACGCGGCCGCATCCTGAGTCTTCCCGAGTGTCAAACGTATGCGCTTGTTTACAGGGCTGCTCAGCTGCTTAGAGGAAAAGGAATAGCAGCTCTCCTTCAGTGGGGGGCCCCTGATGAAAATGCCGATGCCAAGCGCGCAGTGGGAGATGAGTTGGCGGATGACGGGCTGTGGAACACAGTCTGTGGTCTTCTGGACGCCGCGTTTAATGTTGCTAAGGACGCTGAGATGAGGGAGAGGGCATTGGCTACTCCCGACGCAGCGGCGAAGGTAGTCCCTGGTGCCTTCGAGTCTGTGGTGAATGCGAAATGGAGTCACGTGCTGTCTGACGTGGCAGACAAGCCGCTTGGAATACGTGTGGTTAATGGCCTTCCAGAGAATGCGTGGTCAGATGCTGAGGTGAACAGGACACCTTTGCAGTTGCCAACAGAGAATGTCGATGAGGAGCGCGATGATGGGCTCGAGTTGCTTGTGCTGACGTCCGAGAAGGGCTGGCCTTTTACACTGTTTGGCACTCACGCCACTGACGTTGTTGTGAGAAGGGAGTCGGTGCGCGTGTGGAACATTATGAAGGCCGACTTGGACGCGTGGCTTGTGCGCAAGGAGGGGTGCCCGAGGCCGTCCATTCTCCTTGGATCGCCAGGCATTGGCAAGTCATTTGGTGTTGGGTCGCACCTGCTGTACGAGCTGCTTCACTACGCACCCGGCAAACTGGACGCTGTGGCGTTCCTCGTGCACGGGGAGATGTACATCTTTTATTTCCCGAGAGGCGGCGTGCCTGGGAGAGTTGAGCGCTACACAAAAGACGATGGAGCGTGGCGTATCTTTACACTTTCTCGAGCCGGGTGTCGGGGCTACATGATCCTCGATGCGAAGGAAACCATGGATCTCCCCATATGTTTGCCCACCAGACTGTGGGGCAGCATTGTGCTCAGCTCGCCAAATGAAAGGAACTACAAGGTGTGGGACGAAACGAACAGGGGCACGAGGTTCCTCTACATCAACCGCTACCACACGCGTGAGATGAAGGCGTACTTCGCGTGGCTGCGACGCGCTGACCTCGCGATTGCTGAGGGGAACGCTGCCGTGCGCACGGAGCTGGAGGAGTCGTGGCGCGTCATGGAAGGGCGCATGCGTGAGGTTGGTCAGGCGCCGCGGTACGTCTTTGATGAAGAGAGCTATCAATCACGAAAGGATGAAGTTGAATGGACACTTAACACGCTGATCGCTGGCAAGGCATCGTACTTCCTCCTTGTTTTAAGGGGGAAAGTAGATTGGAAGTATGACATCGCCGCGCACAGTCTTTTGGACCTTGTTCGCCTAAAGAGCGGCGCTATTGAGCGTTGCGGGGACAGGCCCGTGTCTGTGGCGGTGCGGAGTAAAATGATTGAGCGGCTGCGTGACATTGTTGCAAGTGATCCCAGACTCTTCGAGCCGTATTACAATAAACGCGATGTGTTTGAGATTCTCGTTCTCGCCGCGCTGCAGCGTCCTGCGTCCGCCAGGCACTTGCTTCAAGGCGTTCGAATTCTCCAAGGTGGTGCATGCATGCAAAAAGAATCGGCTGTGGAGACGATTGTTGTTCCACGGCTTGCGAATAAGCGACACACCTTCAGGCATGTGGAACTCCTTTACGACATGCTCGAACCCGAGGAAGCAACCGCGTGCGAGCCCATGGTGCTGTACCGAAGTTGTAACGCCTATGACCCCGTGATCAGTGCGTTTTTTGTTGTAGAGGACCACTCTGATCAGACGGGCCGCGCAGGTCTTCAGCACGGTGCACCGCAAAGGACGGTGGTGTTGCTGCAGGTGACGCTGGCTAAGGAGCGCCACACGGACACGAACATGCTGATGTCGCTCAAGAAGGCGCTGCGTGCACAGTTCTCGAACTGGGAGGATTTCACACGCGACGCGCAGTGGGAAGTGATTTACTTCCAGGCCGATAAAACGGACAAAATGTCCACCAGCCAGCGGTGCACCATTTCGTCAGGGATGGACCGGGATGCGGACCACGTAAACGCGTACGAGTTCTGGGACACCAAGGTGCGACAGTACCACAGGTAAGTTTGTAAATACGTGTCACTTGTTCGTGCATTGCTCCCATAAAACTGGTGGCCGGCATTAATGTTTGACGGGAATAATATCGGTGATGGCGACGAATTTCGCACAGCACTTTCCCTGCGCGCGTCAAGTGCACGATGTGGCCGCTGCTCCGATCATTCTCAATACGCTTGTCACTGCACCCCTCACTTCCCGGAAGCGCTGATGCGATTATTCAAGCGTGCGAGTGCTCCCATCTCCACCGTGAGCTGAGGACTGCCTTCTATCGTCAGTGATTTCCCAACCACAACACTGCGCGCCCTCCACTGACTCTCCAGGTACCAGAACCAGGAGAAGTTTTTGCAGGTTTCCGTTTATATGCCTGTGTTTTCAGCGTTTTGTTTTCCTCTTATCCGGGGCTCTTATACCACGCTGCGCCCCGCTGCCTCCCATCTAAAAAGCTCCTTAAGCGCTGGCACCGCACTTTGCGCCACCGCTGCCATGTGCCACCGTCGCTCCATACGCCTCGTGTGAGGAATCCGAGAGTCATTCGCGGTGCCCGGAAACTGCCCATCTGCGAATGTGGTGTTAGCCAGCGGTGCGTTTGTGCAGCTGATCACCTACCAGCGTCCCCTTCCTAGGTACCGAGCTGTGCTGGGTATGCTTTGGTCGTTGTGCCCGCAGGCAGCAGAAGGCAGCGCCGAGCGTGAGAGTGAGAACAAATAACATCTCATTGGACGCTGGCACAATGTATGCCGAACCTCTTCGTCCATGCGCCTGGCCGTGCATGTGTGTGCTGCCTTTCCCTCCCTGACATAGTGTGCCTCCGCACTTGACCTGCTTTGCTGTGTGACTGCAGCGTTTGAGGTCATGTTCACGTTGCGCTTCTTTCCGCCTCTTTAGCTGTGTGCGCAAGGGCGGTGGCGCTCAAGGTAGGGAGTGGCGCCGTTCCAACGCGATGAGGTGGGCCCATCGGACACTCAATGAGCCTTGTCTTCTGCGACTCTCGGAAGGTTGGCATGCTTGCGGTCCCGCGCCTCGGCCTTTCAGTGCCCTGACGCGATGAGAGTGCGCGTTGTCGTGACTGTGTTTCACAACACTGTGCCTGGAAGTTGTTCGTTTGTAGCGGCCCACTTGGCTGACTACGGTGTGACGCATTGGCTGCGGGCCGTGTGTGGTGCAGCTGTACAGTCGAAGAGGACACCGATGCGGACCACTTCAAAATGGAATTATCTAGTCAGCACCATTGACGTCCGAGTGCGACGCAGCGCACCGAATCCCTCACCCCGCCGATCCACGCGCAGGAGTTGCACCGCATTCGTATTTACGGCCCGTGGTTGGAAATCGAGTGAGTTGCCTGGTCGTGCGCGTGTGGCACCGCATGAAACGTCAGCTAAGGGAATGAGCCAGTGATAGCAGTTCATTGTGTTTGCCCGAGTGCTGTACTTTGCACGTGGCTCAGCGCACATCTTCCATAAGAACGGCACCATTGGTTGGGCGTGTTGTGCTTTGCGAGGATGCGTAGCAGCCGTGGCTGAAATGTGGATGCTGGCGAATGAGGGTCAGAAGGCGTTGACCTGAGATCGGGCTGGCGATGTCTGAATGGGGCTGTGTTGTGCTGTTGTTGCCGAGTGAACAACGCTACAGGAAATAGATAACACACGAGGGGACTCTCCCAATTTGCATCAACCGTTACTCCATGGGCGAGATGGGTGCGCTTATTGCGTGGCATGAGCGCTTACTCCGTGGGACGAGTGAGTGCTGCGAGGCCTGTAGAGCGATAATCGAACACCAATTGAGTGCCGCTGAGGAGCACTTGCTGAATGCTGGTCCGCTGCCGCGCTACACACTTGAAGGGGAACTGTATAACGAGGGACGCCATGACGCTTCTGTGACAACGCCGGATATAAAAGCGGATGATATGGAACGCCACATGAGCATTCTTTTGTACAAGATCCAGTGGGTGGAGGACGGCGCAAACAATAACACAGATGGCAATAGCACCAAAACACAGCCGCTCGTCACTTACACGGTGGCGCGGCTTTACGAGCTCCACGACCTTTAAACTTCACTTGCACGCTGACCGGAATCCCGCGCGTTAATGTGGCAAAAGGTGTAGTGACTGGTGCTGCACGTGATGACTCTGAGCGCGTTGGCAAGAGCTTGCTCAGTGCCGCCTTCGTCGTGCTGTGGACACGTTTCTCCACTTTCAGATTGTCTCCGTTAAGTTTGGTGTTTTGCAGTACTTTCCCCGCCATGATGTTCACCTTATTCCATCACAAGCTCCTTTTACCCGCTCGTCCTCGACGCAGAGCCCCATGCCAACACAAAGTCAACAGGAGCGGTGCTGTCCACATAAAGTGAGTTCCACACCATTTTCAACACTATTTAGTTTCTGTGTCGCGCGACCTTACTATGAAACATAAAATGATAGCAATAAAAGCAATGACAGTGGCTGTAGCGGTGACAGCACTCCTTAGTAATGCAGCGCCTTAGCTGACAGGTGGGCAAGCAACATCGGTAAGAACGGCAAACAACAACACGCGCCATTAATTAGCAACAGGCCCCGTCATGCGCTTGCGCACGCACGTAGTCATTTGTGTGCTTTCCTGCTATCAAAACATTATCACTACCACGAGCAGCGGCAGGAGGAAATAAGTGAAATGAACTACTCCCGCGCGTGACACCCGCCTGTACATTGTTCCAAGCTTCACTTCCAAAGCATAAATTACATTCCAGCACTAGACACGCCGACCGGCAACGCAAATGCACAAAAAGTACGCCTTGCTCGCCGGCGCCATTGTTTGTCCAGTGCAAGCAGTTGGAGAGGAAGAAAAGACGTAATTCTCGAGCGTCCCCCAACCACAGGAGATAAAAACGAAAAATTGAAAGGGAAAAAAGCATCCAAAATAAGGGAAGTTAAAAAAAAAAAAAAACGTGCCAGAAAGATTACTTGTTATGATATTTATTTTTGTTCGTCGCACAGAAGGCAACAGTTATAAGTTTATCGAATCGCCGCGAAAAGGCGTTCGCTTAGTGGCATGAGTGGGAGCGAAAGGAATGTAATGGCCAGTTCGAGAGCAGTGTCACCAGATGTGCCGCAGCACGTTCAGCAGCTGCCGGTGCAACGGCGTGCAACGCCGCCCCGCATCCGCGTCACGTGCTCGTCTGATCGCTTCCTCCACAGCCGCTTGCGCGTCAGCAGCGCTCGAAACGGCTTTTCTCATTTGGTCGCGTGCTGCAGTCACTCGCTCCCTTACCTTTGCAGCGAGCTCTCCGAGTGAAACAATAGCTGACACGTTTTTCAGCATCGCCTCCCTGCTCTTCATTACTGTCTGTACAAGTTCAGCGACGCGGCCACCGTCACACACGCTCGGAGACGAGAAGTCAGCGAGGTTCGAATTGATGTCGCGCACGAAGTTCACAGCGACATCGTAGGTTTTAGCGCCGCTTTCTTCAGTGATTTCCAGTTCTTGGCTCACCACGTTTATCACGTTGGTGTACTGCGCATCAATGCGCTGCAGATGCTTCTCAAGCACTGCAACACCACGCGAGGCATATGTGAAGCCTTCCTCAACATCTGGGGGCATGCCAGACAGATCGTTGTCACGTTTCCACGCAGCCTCGGCACGCCTTGACTCCACTGAGACGTTATTCTTGAGAGCTTTCGCTGTGCCTTTGAGCCCATTGTTTTTCTTCTGCAGTTCATGCAGCTCTGTCGCAGAGGAACACATTTCCTGCATGAGACTGCGCAGCACGTCAGCAAAAGCATTTGCAGCAGCCGCCTTTGCCGCCTCTCGAATCTGCTCCGCGTTACTCATGGCCTCGTTGATGTCTCGCACACTGCTGTTTATTTTAGTCAAATTTGATCCCATCAATTCGATTTGTGCTTCCAACTGCTTGAGTGTCTTGTTCGTTTCCCACAATGCGGTCTCGTTGATGCCTAAGGCGCGATCAAACGCATCTTCCCATGACCCAACGGATATTTCCGAAAACTTTTTATTGCATTCATCGGCGGTAAGATCGCTGATGTTCAACTTCGTCTCGTTTAGCCTCGCTATAAGCTGTTCTCTTATATGTTTGAACTCTTTCTTATTGTTTTCCGTCTGATCCTCAAGTTCAGTAGTGCTCTTCTTTGCTCTGGTAACACTTTGTGCTGAAAGTGTTGCAACATTTTTGAACCTTTTCGCATTTTCGTTTGCTGAAGAGATGTCTCCTGATGCAAACAACTTTGCCGCAGAAGGCAGTGACTCTGATTTTAGTAATTGTGAAATTGCGTCCGTCACGGACTGCACTACCTCGTTCGTTTCAGTGATGTTTGCCAGCAAATGTGCAGTGTCACTCACTTTGTCGGCAGTCTGCTTTTTAGCGCTTTTCAGGTGTTCCACGGTTGCGTCCAACTGCATGCTTAGCCCGGCACGCCTTTTAATCATGCCACACAACGCTTCCCCGTTCTTTTTGAAGCGTCCAAGCATGGTGGCATTCACGACCTCAACTTCACGGGCCGCATTCGTAACATTTTTTTCGGCTTCTTTCAGAGCTAAATTAGCTTTGTTGAATTCTTCCAGGGAAACCTCAAGCTCTTTTACAGCACCGTCAACCGCATCTTCTACACATTTAAATTTAACGGCGTCGCTAAAGGTGAAGTGACACGTGCTCTCATTTTGTGTAATTTTGTCATAAGTGCTATTAAGCAACCTCAGCATCTCGTTTTTCCACTCACTCAGATTTTTTGTTACGTCGAGTTTGTCTGCCACGGCGCTCAAATTCTTAGACACAAGAACGTCCTCAGGACATACAGCTTCTTTAGCTATTTGTATCTTATTAATTTCTCCCAACGCTTTTTCATAAGAAATTAAAGCATCGTCTTGTTTTCCCAAAATGGAGTTAGCTGCGCGAAAAATGACCCCATAACCACTGACTGCCGCGTTCATCGAGGTGTTCGCCTTATTTTCCGCATTGACAGCTTTGCTGCGAGACGTATTCACCTCATAGAACACGTTCTTTAGGACCTTTACCGCTTTCTCAACCATGGCAACTTGTTCGGAGTCGGAATTCTTTAAACGTCCCATAACGTTGTTTGCCATCTTCAAGGACTCCTTTGCCTTCGTTTCCACCGTATTCGCACGATCTCTTAACGCTGTGGCATTTTGCATCACCTTTCCTGCTCTCACGGCAGTTTTGTTCGTCACGTTGAGCCATCCCCAAAGCAGCTCCCTAACAGCGCACATTCGTACATCTGACTTATCCTTGCTATTGATACAGTTTTTTGCACAGCTGACGCGCAGCACAAAGCACACTGACAGAAGCAGTACAAAACAGAAACGCACCGCTGGCATCTCACCTCAGTCGCCTTTAACACTTTATTTTAATCTCGTAAAATATAAAGGGGAACACAGAAAAACGGAGGCAAAGCGACATAAACCACTCACAAGCCATAAATTACACGCAAGTGCGAACAGTTGAGAACGAAGGGGTAGGTGAAATATAAGCAGTACTGTCACGAACAAAAGAACATGAAAACGGAATGAAAATTCATCTTATCACCAACGACTAGTAAACGATGCCACACCTTTGAAGCGACAGATGCAATATAACAAGCGGCTAGGGCACAAAAAAACGTTCACTTCCTGTTGTGTGTCACACGCACGCTATAATATACAAACTGGCATTGAAAGCAACTTCCCAGGCGGGAGGCGAGTCGGAGCATGACACGACAAGAACAGGCATCGTACCAGACTAGTTGCCATGGTTGGTAGTCGCACATTTCACTTCGGCACGCTGCAGTATGAGGTGTGAAAAGATCAGCCAACAAGCACAGCTGCGACGTGGCGCGCACGCTGAGAAGCAGACTAACATGCTGCAGCTCATCGTACGAACATCAGTTATAGCAGCAAACGAAAAAGGTAAAGCGGCATACATACACTACGAGTCGTTTCCCAAAACATACACGAAGTGCGGGATTAGCAACTTCCTCACAAACGCCCATAAATGCAGAGAGCAACACGCAGGCGCAACTGCAGCTGAACAGCCCGGTGACACATGCCGTCAGGACTCAGTCACAGAAGAGAATATTCGCAGCGTCAAAGCACTGCACACAACCAGTGAACAAAGCAGCAATACAAAGCAACACCCACACCGCCACAAGCAGAACAGCATCTTCATACTTCACGAACAGGAAATGCCTCCATAATGCCAGTGCCGTGACGCAATCAGGGCATTGGTCCCTGAGCAGCAAGCACCAACCTGCACCAGCAGTTAGTGAAGGCTATCGAACTCGCAAATACTATTGCTATGTAAGACAAAGCAATGTATTGGGCAAATGTATGAAACATCGCCAACAGACAACGCTCAAGAGAAAAGGACAACGCCACTCCACACCTGCTTTTCGGCAAGTCAAGCCTTTCTTGCACGTGAAAACATGAGGCACATGGCACAGGAACAACCAGTAACTGTCAATATTGTTTGCCACCTCGCTTGAATTAGACACAGCAACTCGGCTTATAAGTCCAGGCACCCAATCCGATGTCACATTAGGAATAACGTTTAGCTCATAACTGCTGCCACGACATCCCTGTAGGCGCACAACTCAAAACACCGTCGTGGTAATGAGCAACTCAATTTTGTGCCATCTATCTTTGGACGGTTCACTGCCTACAGATATGCGGCGTGCTTTTGTCACGTTCAGCACCAAGTGGTTGGAACCGTTGTGTTTCTGTACAATTTTTTTCCATGCGTTCGTTTCTAATTGGTGATACACGTTCTGTTCGAATTAGCGCTTCCTCATAAGCCAAACTCCTCGTGGCATCCACAAATGCAGGACACCCACCGGCGCAAGCCAAATATTGATGTCACGTGCAAACAAAACCTGCAGTGCCACCGCAGGGTCCTCAGCAGCCCCGCACACCTTCAACGACTCGAGCAAAAGAATGGCAAACATCGACAACACAAAGCTGACGCGCTAACAGGAAGCTCACGCAGGACCAAAAACATTCAACGGCTACAAAATGCCCGTTCCACATGCCGTGTTTGCCGTATGCCAGTGGATGAAAAAAGGCATAACAAGAAAACGATGAAAACTGCGTGGATGCATGCGTTGTGTGAAAAGGTAAGGGAGCAAATGATATAAACAACGATTTCATAATTTGTCGAGGCACATCTCCGCATTCGCAGTGGAAAGTGCAAGAAGAAACAAAAACGTCGGTCGTCACATTTTTGCGTGCAAGGCGCCGCGTCGTAATTCGGCATGAACGAGTAAGGCACACACCAATATGAACATGTAATGAGGGGAAAACAGTGCAAAAATGGCATGTCAACGACACAAAAGAAGTGGCGCGTAGCAGGAATCAATTTTGTTGGGACCGTGTAGTTAATTTGATAGTCATTAGGAGTCCCACGTTCACATTGGCGGACTGCTCACTCAAGTTTAGTCGGCAGCCGCGTAAAGACAGCGGCCCATTTTGAAAAACACGAGGCCTTCTTGTGCGGCGACGGGCCATCCGCGGGCCACAAAACGTGTGATGGCCGGTTACTTCACTATTTTGATGTAAATCTTTCGCACACGGAAGTTCGCAATGAAAGGCCAAAGGAGGCACTGGAGTCCCACCACTGGTGATTGATGCCCATTGCCTTCCTGCAGGACGGCTAGTTCAGTGCACAGTTTCCGGTCGCGCGCGTGCGGCAAACTGCCTCACTTCGATATTAGTAAAGGTGTGCTGTTTGCTTGTTGCGTGCGTCGCTGCCGTCATTCAAGGGGGCGGAAAGTTGGCAAGTCTGACGCAATAGAATGCACGAAACAGCATGTCACTCGGAAGCACTTTGAATCAACATGCACTCGAAACACCACACCGATGGCAGTGCTTCGCCAAATACGTGACAAAAGTAAAAACGCAATGAGACATGCCGCTTGACTGTTTGGCGTTGCTATTACTGCTGAGGAGTGCTGTCAGCTGTGGGCCTCGGTACGGCTTCCTTTCCGGCTCATTGCCGTATTGACTGGTGGAGAAAACTCTTGAGTGACATTGGTACATCTGATGACAAAAGTGACCATTTTTGTCACAGACGCAGTGGTCGTCTTGGCTTCTGATGCGCAAACATTTCGGAGAATGTAAGTGAAACACTCCAACGCATCCGCTGGCAGACTAATCCTCCTCGGACGCGCCCAAACCCATCATCGCACTCTTCACGTCCAAGCGGCCACTGCCTACTATTTCAAAGTCGGTCACAAACTCGAGACCTTCGTCCTCAGCTGCACCACCCAACTCATCCTCAACCCGCTCATGCTTCTTCAAGGCAGAAGAAGCGTGCCCATCCCCATCACTCCTCTGCTTCGTGCCATCGCGCATGCTGCCGTCACTAAGCATGGCGCGGAATCTCTCTTGGGTGTCGCCTTTGGCAGCAGAAACCTTCTGCAGTGTAGAAGAGACATCCGCCTGCACCGCCACCACGTGCTCGGTAACGTTCGTGGGGGTAGTGAATCCGTCCTTCATTCCGTTCAGTTTCTCCACAACCTTACAAGCGGCCGTTGACCTTTCGTTGAGTACCACCTTCTTTTTTGCAGCCACAATAACTCCTTTCATTGATGCGCACGCCCTCCGAACTGGCACTGAAAGTCATTGGACGTTACACGATGCCTTCTGCAGTGGCTCCATGCCAGCGGCAATCTTCGCTTTGCGATCGCTGAGGCGTGAAGCATTATGACTATTGCCAATTTTCAACATTTTGTTCATGTTTTGTTGGGGACCATCGCGCACTGCACTAAAGTACTGTTTGCTCCATACTTTGGTGGACAGCCAGGGTTACGTGAAATTCATTTCCAGGTGTCTACAGCCGGCTGCCACCATGCACGTGTTTCCGTTGAAATGTCTGAGGCGAATTTCATCCCGTCGCTAATCAGCTCAGTTATCACCCAGTATACTTTCATAGTACCGTCCAGCGCATCCACAAGACCTGGGTGATGACCAACCGCACCCGCCTTGCTCACTTCCCGCAACAAAATTCGCCTGAACCCCTGTTAGCTTCCTTTTGAATATTGTTTAAAATCCCGCATGCGGTCTTGGTATGACGGTACGCAAAGATGGCATCGCGCATTTGATCGCATTTCTGTATAACTGACTGATCTCGCTCATAATAGATATTTTGCAATCTTGAAGGCTTATTACGAACAAGCGCAGACTAAAGCATCAAAACGCACAACAACAGCACTGCAGTCCTGAGGAACATTATGATAGCTTAGTGGAGTTGGCAGCTTTATTGTAACTTGCCTGCCAACTGGCGTGCAGCATGGAGGCACAGCAAAGTGGGGAACTGAGAAAACAGGCATTCGTGTAGAGCTCGGAAATGAACGCTTCCATGAGATAAAAAATCAAAGGAAGAAGACTGCTGCATAAGACACAGTGCGCAAACTGAAGTGCGATAAACGAAGGCACAGCGTAGCGACGGGGAACAGGGGTTAAAGCGCATTTAACAGCAAGTCACAGTTGTCGGTGAAACGTCACCTCGTACCTGACGTGCACAGTGCTGTGAATGCGTGCGCGGTTATGGGAAGTTACTGCAGTGGTAGGCGAGTGCATGAATAAATGGCACAACTCGAGCGTAAAGTAACGGCAACAGAAATCAAAAGTTCGTCGCAGTAGTTACGACTAGCAAAAATCAAAGCACGCTACGCACTTAAATGTCAATGTACTTGCACACAGTGTCGCTCAGTAACGTGCTGAGCAAGTGCCACTTTCAAACACCACATTCTGCGTGTGTTTTTACCGTGGATTCTCCACGTAACGAGGTAATGCACACGAGCACGGCTCAGTAAAATCGTGCGAGCACAATATTCGCTCGCAACAGTGCGCTAAAGATGGCAAATAGCAGAATGCATTTTCACGACATTCAACCACACGCATCTCAATGCGCCCAAAGTTTTGCCATCATGTCTGCTATGACGTCTCTGTGGCACAGGCGCTGTGTTGTTGTACAACAAACTATAAAATGCAAAGAAACCCAACGGTGAGCACCGCATCCACTTTTCACTACAATAAGCTAAGGCGCACAAATTGTGGCGCGATACGCAGTACACGGTAGTGGAAGAAATAAGATCCACTTCCATAATCCCATCAAGTGCGAAAATGCGTATTTATGTTGACAAGAGGATTGGGGTAGCGCTTCAAGTGAACATTTTCAATTCCACCTGAAGGGCAATAAATAAGATATCGCTTTATTGCCGCCTTCTGCGGGCTCATCTCCACCAGCAAGTCGTCGCGCAACAACACACTCCAGCAATCGTATTTCCAGTGACTTCATACCGAAAGCCCAAGTAATGAAACCTCATGAAGACGAGTGAGCAGCGTTGGAGGGTGTCAGAAAAGGAGAAAAAATGCACTCGTTTCTTAGCTCCCGACTTCAACGCGTGTTGAAACAAAGACAATTGTCACAACATCAGTCCGTTATTTTGTGCCCTGACGTTATCAGGCGCCAATGGCCTCAACTCATTCCACTGCCTTCACAGTCACATGCGCGTGCTTGCACACCTTCGGTTCAGACTCCTGCGTAATGACAAACAAATAAAAATCAGCTGTGCGTTGTGCCTGCGAGCGCTTGCCGTACCGGACTGTTGCTGAACAAGCACGCTGTTACAACAACGTCATCCGTAGGCCAAGAGAGGCTGGCGCCTTGTAAAGCGACTTCAATTTGGGCTGCAAGCGACGTAAGTTCGACAGACACACCCAAAGCGCCTTCGCAGCTCTGCAAAGTAACGTTCTTATTTCATTCAGCGTGTCATGCAAAAAACATATCGCTACACTCCCATCGAAAGTTTTCAACACGTTCAGAGCACTGTTTGTACCACTAAGTGCTGAACAATTTTGCGTGACGAGTGAAGCCGTACTGTTCTTTACATAACTCTCTTGATATCCGCCAGGAAATCATGCCGGAAACGAGTCGGTATTTCGTCGATGCAGAAGTTTGATAATAAAACAAAATAACCAAATGGATAGAACACACACACAGCTCGAAGGTCTACAGTCTCAAGTAGGCACTACTGAGCGCTCAATGAGGAGCGACTGATATAAGTGTCACTGCAATTGCCTCGGAGTGTCACACGGGACAGCAAAGGCATCGTTTCCTGACAAACTACGAAGCACGTGGCACAGTCGCTTATGCCTCGCTGATCTACTGCCTCATCTCTCATCCCTGGGAGGCATTACTCGCCAAACACCTCCGCACTTTTTATTAAAAAATCTGATTAGAAGTAATTGCTTGCAGGCAAGATCCGTTTTTCTGGACAACACCCAGCGGCGAGTGTATCACCATCATTTCCATGACATCATCAAACGCTGTCAACATGGCCGCCGACAAATGCACACGGCCAGAAACACTGCACGAAGCACGTCCTTCGAAAACGGCACGGCCTGGGCATCTTGTAAGCCAATCAACGTAACGACGAAAAAAGTGTGCAACCACTCACCGACGCATCTGACACTCGCCGTGCGTCAGCAATGCAAATCAAAGACGATACAGCTCAAATACAGCACGCTGTGGAGGCTTCAAAAGACGTCTGCGTCAAGCCGACAACTGGTGCCCGTGAAAAACGGGACAGCCGAACCGCAATATCACAATATCCCAAGGAAAAAGTGCACACTTGAAATTCGACCTAAAAAGGCGTGTGCCGATGTGTTCACGGGAATATGCCGAGCAGAACAAGCGTGAGTTGCGTAAGCGGCTTGTAGTGAGCAAGCGCTAGCACAATACAGAAGTACCAGCGAAAAGCAGCTGTGTTTGTGACGTCAGCTACCGAGTGGGTCTCAGCCATAACGTAACGCGCTGTGTACTGGGGCATTGCACTTCGCACACGCCGCATGGCGTGTTGAACGGCATCGCTGACTACAGACAAACTAAGAAGTGAAGAAAAGTCTTGTAGACTTGAGTGCCCATATTCAATGGCAGTAACGACATCGGAAACGGGAAAAAAATATACCTCGACGCATCACCAATGTGGACAAAATGGAGAAAATCACAGTTAGTTGAATGCCGCGGAACGGAAAGGCCCGCAGCATTGTTGGAACATTTCATTCAAAAGAGACATGATTAAAAATTACATCAGTGCAAGTGCCTGTACAATTTAGAACGAAACATTTTAAAATGCCTCGTGACCATTCGATTTTCAACAAGTGCGAGCGTGGCCTTCGTATTCGACGTGCATTACACGACAAGCAAGTGCCAAAACTCCGAAGGAAAAACGCAGGCAGCCAGTTCTTACACGAAAAAAGGACATTAGTAACAAACAGATGGAATGGAAGAAGAAAGAAAATCAAGTCACTGCACACCAGCTTTACTTTTTTCTTTTTTAGAAGCAAATACGCACAAGAAAGTGTGTGGGAGAACGGCTTATTTGTACATCTGTTCGCTGCGGTAAATTTATTTGCTGCGCCTCCTCTTCAGTTTGATCACACTCAGAAACGGGCAGAAGAAACATATCGGCAACCCGTAAAACCGAATCGAATTACGCGAGAGGAACAGCATGCCAACTAGCGATGACATGAGCGTATTTTTTAGCCGAAACACAAACAAAAACGGGGGAGAATGAGGAAAGCAAGTGACATTACGTCATTTCGAATTAACACCGGAAATACAAAAGAACGAAAAAGGAAGGAAAACACGGGCTCAGCATAGCAAGAAGGAGGAAGAGGTGGTTGAAAATATTAGCGGCCACACCAAAATCGATAAATATATAAAAAAATTAAAAAGACGGGATAGGAGGACCTTATCGTGGCACGAGAGAGAGAAGTCACAGGGCGAAGTGGGGGAGCAAGGCGATGGCTGCGTTACAAGAATCGACGAACGGCGTTGAACAGCTGTTCGTACAAAGGGGTGCAGCGCCGCCTTCCATTTTCCTGGAGCGCCGTTTCGATTGCTTCTTTTACTGCTGCCTCTGCACTGTTTAAAGTGGCGCTCGCCTTTCTTAGCGAGTCGCGCATCTTCTCGACTTTCAATTTGATGTTATCAGCCACGGTCTTCAGCCCTCTGATGTCCGTTAAATTCCGTAACATCAAAAAGGCATCAACAGCTTTCACATTCGGGGAATTGGTCGGAAGACTCAAGACACAGAGGCTGGCTAAGCGTGTCGGAGAATTACTTTCAGTGGAAGAAGAGCCCTTGTTTGTGAAGAGTTTATTCATCAAGTCGATATGAGTCGTATTGATATGGCTTTCACGCTGCATTTCACTCTCCAACAAACTGGCGACATCGTCCCGCACCATATTACGCAGTTTTTCAATCTTCTTGGTAGCCCTTGCAAACACCGCCAGTTCTCTGTTCGCTACCCCAAAGTATTCCGCCACATTTGGTATGGTTCTTATTGCCTCACTCATCTTGTCTCGTGTTGCGTTGGACAACCGTGCCAAAACGGAAACGTTGCCTAAAATACCCCCTGCTTCTTCGTCAAGTGACGTGGAGCCAAGGCGCAACTTGTGGAGCTCCTCCACAGTCTCACACAAATCCTTCATTGCGCCATTCGCCGCCTCAACAATGGAACTGTTAACTGTACTCATAACGGCCTCCTTGAGTCGATCAACATCTTTCACGGCTCTCTCAGCCTCCTGCAAGCTGCCGTTGATGTCAATCAATGTTGCATTGACAAGTGCAGCTTCTGCTTTCAATTTATTCAGCGCTTCTTGTGCCTTTACCACACCACTCGAATTAAGCACAACAGCACGACCAAAAGCAACTGCTAAAGACCCATTAAGTAATTCTGATAAACTTTTATCACACGCTTCAGTTGTCAGACTGCTGATGTTGATGCCCGTCTCATTGAGATGTTTTAGAAGTTGAGATTTTATTGACTCCAGTGAACCAGTTTCGTGTTGGATTTTTCCCAATGCAGTGGAAGCATTTAAACGTGCATTACCTGACGACTTTGTCGCCATCAACGCAGCTGCATTGGCATCAGAAATGTTGCGCGTCGTTTCACTTGTAACATCCAGCTTCGTCAACTGACGCGAAACTGCAGAATAACCCGCACGCCACAAGAGCGATATGTTGCCATTTACGTATTTAACCAACAACTCCGTGGCTTTCACGTCAGCAAGGACCTTCTTGGCTGCTTTCGCCGCACTATCGGCTTTCACCTCAATATTCGCCAATCGCCCGTTCGCTTCGTTTAGCTGCGAAGACGCTTCTGAATGTTGCCCTACTAACTGGCACAGTAATGTTCCATTTCCCTTAAGTGAGGAAAGTACAGTCTTATTTACCGTCTCCATATTGTTTACTGTACTGTTAACCGCTTCGCTTGCCTCATCAACAGATACACGAGTCGCTTTAAACATTTCGATAGCAACCACGAGCTTATCAGTGGAATTTTTAATTGCTTGCATCACGGCTTTCACCTTTTCCTCGTTTTTGCTGATGGTCCAGAGCTTATCTCTAAGCGGCCCAGACTTGACCTCTTCGTGCGTTTGGCCAATAAGTTTTACCATTTCACTTTTCCATTCGGTCAAATTTTCCATTTCATCCAGTTTGTCTGCGTAGTTGCTCAGCCTCGCCGACACGTTATATTTTTCCGTGTTGTTTTTGCATTTATCCTTGGTCTCAATCATCTCGACCAGTTTTTTCGTTTCTTCATAATTGATGGTAGCTTCATACAAACACCCAGAAATAACTCTCGACGCGAGCATAATGGCATGAAAGGAATCAAAAACCCCGTCCTTCAATGAGCTGTTCGCAGATCTTTCAGCAGCGCTTGCATTGACATACGAATGGTTCACCAGCGCAATGGCATTTTCCGCCTCCCCGATGGCCTTTCTAATATTGGAAGCGATATGACCTGCAGCATCAGCTTTAACAGCACTAAGAAGCTCCTTATATTCGCCAATCGCTTCTTTTGCCTTTGTTTCAACCTCTTTGGCACGCTTCCTTAGCTCCGTGACGTTTTGCAACACTTCCAAAGCCCTCACTCTGCACTTGTTTGTGACATTTAACCAGCCCAAGAGAATGTCCTTGGCGACGCATTTTTCCTCTCCAGAAAATTTATTTGCTATTTGATGGTTACAATTAACTGCGGACGCACCAACACATCTCAAGGAAGTTGGTAGCACAAGAAAAACAAGTGCGGTAGCCAACATAAGCTTCAGTGTGTCAGACATCTAATAATTCAAAATAAAAATAAGTAAGCAGCAACAATGGATGTAGCGAGTAGCAAGCAGAAATAACCGACACTGCGAGGAGCGCAGCATGACAACTTTTTATTCTTCGCTTTTGTTAATAACACTAACAATAATAAAGGCAATAAAAATAGCACAAAATGGGTAATCGCCACACGTTCAAAAAATGAACCACAACACGGGCGTTGTGAGTGACTGCCAGGCAAGTGACGCGCCCCTTCGTTGGCCCCTGGCTTTCGTTTCAAGCATCTTCGCGCCGTTGCGGGCATCGTCCAGGAAGTGACACAGGCGCATATGTGGGCATGTCAACCGACACCGCTTGTAACAGGAACGACAAGACAAGCCAGTCACACAGCTGCGCCCAGTTCGAGTACCTTTGAAAGAAGGTACGACATTAAGCGAATATAAAACGCTTCTGGCCTTCAACCGCAGTGCGTTGTGGTAATAAGTGACAAAAATGTTGGCTGTTCTGCGACTGCTACGGCACTGGACAGCGCTAAGAAAATAAAGCCATTGCCATACAAAATGGACCTGCGATCGTTGAGGAAAACATCCACAAAATTGCGCACCAAAATGGCCGCTTCCTTCGGAAAGATCAGACAAACAAGTGGTGCTACAGACGGGTTAGGTCATCGACAAACAGACGAAATTTCGTCGGTGATCAAAATTCCGTCCCTCACGTCAGCCGCCCGATATACGTCAACTCGCCTGCTGGCCAAACACCTTCTGCTACCAGATGGGCCGAGCACTCACCTCAACTCCACCGCATCTGTGGTAAATGAAAAACAACAAGACTGGTAACACCCACTGTGTTGCCACTGTTGAGCGTGGCACCGCCTGATTTCTTGCAGTGGTTTAGTACGAAATCGATGCATTTGTAAGCACGAGGCAAATATTTTGTTTCAACAAGCACTAACTAGTTGCGAACCGCCATCAAGGAACAGTGATGAGCCCGTACAATTTCAGTTTCACTGCCCCTGTGGTAACAAGCAGATCAAAAGCAACAGCCACACGTTCTCTGCAGAGCAGCAACAGTCAGCGCCCATCACTTCCTGCACATTCACTTCAAGACGCTGTGTATCGTCATGGAGCCGGTGAGAAGCCGCCACTCGGTACAATTCCATTGGCAACGATATTTACAAGTTACGATGCAAAGAGATTGTGTGCAAAAGTGCAGTACAGCACGGCACGGCATCGTATGACATAATTAGCGCGTTTATCGAATGCTGACGACACCAAATGTTCAAATAAAAATATTTCTTGCGCTGTAAAAAAGAAATAAAAAAAAAGAAAAATAATTTCAACGTTTGTGAGCGCACAAGGAGTTATAACCGGGTTGAAAACTTCGTCGCTGCAGTTTCCCAAAGCGCTTGGCAGTAACAGTTGTGGAACGATTTACAATTATGTTCGAGTGAAGGAAAGTTAAATTATCAACGTACAACTGTTTGAAACGGTGCAGCACGCGACGATCGTTCACGGAGGAGTAAATAAATAAATAACGAAATGAAATGAAATGAAATGAAACTGTTGTCCAGCGACAACAAAATGTGCGATGGCATTTTATGCGAGGGGCGCATGTTGAAGAAGTGAACTCAACAGTACCAAAGACGCTGAAGAGGAGGAGGGTAAAACTTTAGAAAAATAATTCGCACAAATGAGGCTTCGCTGCGGCGAGTAGAAAGTCAGTTCATCGAGCTCCTCGAGAGGAGACACAAAACACGCCAGCCTTCGGCCTTCATAAAACAAAATGTGAAAGGGCCACAGCTCGTAATAAACGGCATTCAAATGAAAGGAAGAAGAGAACCAAAAAGGTTCAGGAAAAAGTAAAGTGAAGTGAAGAAACAAAAGCAGCAGAACAACCGCATTTTTGTTCGTTCGCTTTTCTCTCCTCAGCAGGTGGCTGTAAAAGTGTGGAACGATAGGCAATTAAAATGTGTTGCGGTAAAACTGGTAAAGGAAGGTGGAAAAAAAAGAGGGAAGCGATAAGAGCAGGTGATTTACTGATGAAAAATAAAACTTAGCGCGCACGCACAAGTTGGTTCTTCATTAATTTGAAACATACACAGCAACAGCAATAACAGCAATTGCTGCTGTTGTGGCAGTAGAAAAAAAAAGGGGGACAAAACAAAGCCCACGGTGACGGCACAGTGTTCCCCCATTTGTAACTTTTGTGCTACCAACCGCCAGCCATGTCCAGCTCAATTTCACACGACTTGGCAAGGGCGTCATCGATCGCCTCACTGGGAACGTGGGAGATGTACTCGAAACTTTCAGCCCTTGAACGTGCAATGGGGAGTTGTTTGATGCACTCAAATTCTTCACATTTTTCCTGTTTACCAAGACGCCGTGTCAGTATGAAAACCAGCACCACGAGCAGGAGAAGGGGCGTGCTTGACATGAGAATCCATGTAAGGATGTTCCCGCTTCTATTGTCCTGAACTGG
The DNA here is from genome assembly GCA_021307395.1 of Trypanosoma vivax. Taxonomy (NCBI): domain Eukaryota; phylum Euglenozoa; class Kinetoplastea; order Trypanosomatida; family Trypanosomatidae; genus Trypanosoma; species Trypanosoma vivax. Next base: position 28,773 of record SOPI01000057.1, on the reverse strand, counting down.
CGTATTTGCTGACATTGCCACTCGTGCTTCATCGCCTTCGCTTGCGGCTCCAGGGCCGCTGGTCGTTGCGTCGGTGCTGTCCAGCGTGTCAGGTGCCATGCGCATTCCGCTGGTCTTCATTTCAGCGCCACCTGCGCGCAACACGGTTTCGCCACACGCTTTTAACTGCCGCAGCCACTTGACAAGTTCATCACGGAGACCTCCCTCGGTGTGCAAACGACCACCCGAACTCACAAGTCGTGCATATCGTGCGGCGGCGCTCACCAAGGAGTCCTCTGTAACACTCCCACCAAACAGCGCACAGTCGCTGACGTCCACTTTTGGATCGCCCATGTTCACTGTGATTGAACTCAGACGCTTAGAGACAGCTTCGAGAAGTCCCGAAATATCTTTGATTGCCTTGTCGGCCGTCTCAACAGCCTCAGCAACAGTTGACGGTGGGCGAGCAGTTTCACTCCCAGGCGTGCCAACCAGCTCCACCGTCCCCTTCGCACGCGAGTGCTCGTTGCTTACTGATAGCTTCTCAGTATCACCAGGCAAATCTGTTTCCGTGCTCGCCCCAATTACACTTTGCACACGTACAAGCGCCTCTTTCCTGAGGGACGTGAACTGGGACTTGAGACTACCGAGCTGTCGGACCAGCCCGCAGACTGCGCTCGCTTCTTCCGAGAGAATTTCTTCTTGAGCTTTCTTCGACTCCATCGCCGAGAGATCTGCCATCTTGCGTGCTTGTGTGGCCCCGTCACCCGCCTGCGCCGCACGCGCATTAGCAGATATTACATGCACCGATGCTTCCTCAACGTTTTCCATGACAATCTGCACCGCTTCTTCAACGCTTTCCAAATCACGTATTACACGTACAAACTCCCTGAGTGTGTTATTCACACCAGTTTTTAGTTTGGCGGCATAGAGAGGGCCACTGAAAAGTGCAAGGACATCGGCTCAATATTCGGCCGATTCAAGCGGTGCTGCAGCCCTAAGAACTGTACAGTCACTCTGCATATTTATCGCGCCGTCACCACTCAGTTCGGTAGCCGAGTCGCTCAGCGTCTTTTGAGCATCGGCCAAGCGAGTTTCAAGGCTTTTGAGGTCGCTATCCACACGTTCAAGCACCATCATAACTTCACTGCAGGTGCCGTTGGTCGCCGCAACAATTTTTTGTGCACTGGAGACATCGCGCTGGCTAGAATCGATGATTACTTTTGCGTTCCGAACTTCTTCTACTGCCTTATTTGCATTTGTCAATGACGTGTCAGCAGCCGCCTTTGCCCTCGCCACGCTTGCCGACGCAATACGCACCTCATTAGCTGCGGAGCCCGAAGAGGACACAGCTGCAGCGGCATCCTTTACCATTGCCTCAACGCTCGCAACCTTTTGCTTCGCGCTTTCAAGAGAATCTTCTAATACACGAAGTTTCGCGCCCGCTTCACCCGTCGCTAACTTTCCACTCTGTGCCCTCTCACGAAGGACAATGATGAAATCGGTCATTCCTCGGAGGTGATCCACAGCGCGGCAAAACATGTCCTTCTGGCCTACCATTGTCATTTTCTCAGTTTCCGCAGCGTGCCCAACAGCACTCTCGGCATGCAGCACACTCTCCTTCCGCATTGCGAGTACAGCCCTCCACTTTTCAATCAAATGCACCAGTCGTTCATCCACGCGCTCAGTAGCAGTCACATTCTGAAGCGTGATGTACTTGGACACACTCGACGCCAGGGACACCTCCGTCACACCACCAACAGCAACACCACAGGCATCGTAATCCGTGGAAGGCACTAGGTCACTGCAAGCAATGCTGTCGAAGATTTTAGTGAGCACTGCAATGTATGCAGCAATGCTTGCAAGCACCTCTTCAGCACCTTCTTTAGTTTTATGAGCTGCCGATATCGCGAGGTCTGCTGCCTTTTTGGTTTTATCAGCTGATCCTGATGCCTCACTCGCGGGCAATTGAGAATACTCGGGTAGAGCCGAAAACACATCCATGTACGTGGTCGCCCTTTGTCGAGCGCCAACGGCTGCCCGCTCACTAAGGAGCGTTTGCTCCTTCAGCAGTGTGATGTTAACCCTCAACCCGTGCAGCTGCGTCATCAGAACACAAACCGCATTTTTCTTCTCACATGCAGCCTCCCGCAATGCTCTGGCAGACAGCTCAGCAGCCTGTGTTCTATTACGCTCCCCATCGCGGCCATCTTCCAGAGCCAGCTGTACGTGCTGCTTAGCGGCATCAACATGTTTCACAGCCAATTCGGTTGACGCTGTAGCTGCCTGCAACTTTGCCTCAACAAGCGCACTCAGTTCCTTTAACTTTGTTACGTTATTAACCAGCTGATTCAAGTCAGAGCTCACAAATCGGCCTTCCTCAAACAATCCCAATGCCCAGAGGAGCTGTTCATCATGCTCATTCGCATGGGCATTCGCTCTATTAAAACTCTCACAGGAGCGGTGAGATGCTTCGTACCCACGGTAGCTGACAGGCCACACAGGCTGGCCTGAGTATTTATTTACCTCATCCAAACTCGCTGCGGTGACTGCTGTAGACTCATCGACGTTTCTTTGTGCTCCGCTGGTGTCTTTATAGCCATCATGAGCCTCCTTGATCGAAACAAGGGCTTTGTTAATCTCCTCCACTGCACTGCCTGTAACTTCATATGCCCGCTGCGCAAGCCCAGCTGCCCTCCTTGCAGTTATAAGTGACGATTCGGCCGTAGAGATCGCCTTGGTGGTATGCGCAACAACAGCACGAACCTCCTCGCACTTGAGAATGGTGGAAGACGCTGCTTGTCCTTGCTGTTTTGTTATGTTTTGTGCCTCCTCGACTCCCTTCTTGGCAGATGCCGCCGCACTGACTACGGCATCTAACCGCACCTGCAGCTCAGATATTTTTGCTGACGTTGTGGAGGCGCTCAGCTTCAGGCTGGCAATGCATCTCTCTTCCTCAGCAATACGCCAGTGAAAACGGCACATGGCACTGCTCTTTGCAGACAATATTTTTTCAGCCGCTTGTTTTTGAAGACCTTGCGCCTTGTGTAGCAATTCATAAGAACGGCGTAGCAGCAGGACTAAGCTGCCAAGCCTTTGCAATGCGGATGCTTCAAGATTACTCAGAACATTTTGAATGGCAGTAACTTGCTCGCTGACTAATCGTTCCTTGCCACGATCCCCCATTAACGATCCCTTCAACTCCGTCATTCGGCATTCCACAACAGGCGTGATGAGTGTTTTCAGCATACCTTTGCCTTCGTGGAGCGCTTCCTGCCACAGCTGACGTGTCTCATTCTCCCACTTCCCATCGCTGGTCCGGTCAACAAAAGTCGCCTCGTCACCATTTTTGTACACCCTTTGCATCACATCTGTCAAATTATTGAAGTGTTGTCATGCACCATAATTACTGGCTATCAGTGAATTCCATAGCAACGGCCTCCTAATTATTTCCATTTCCTGCTGTGGCACCTTTATGTGGTCATCTTTGTTGAGGCAAAGTGCTGCCATGGAACTAGCAGTGAGGCTAACATTTTGGAACGCAGCCAACGCCTCCTTAAGGGAATCCTGGGCCATTTTTTGCGCCTCCTGCGCTTGGCGAAGTGCCTCAGTTACAGCGGAAACGACGTGGCTTGCGCCGCTATGGGACGTGAAGTTTCGTATGTCCGCATCCATCTCTTCGCACCTCGCCAAGCTGTGGTTCGTCTCGTTCAGCACCGTCACTGCTCGACCGTGTAGAACTTTGAAGGTGTGGTTGTAGGACTTGAATAGGCCAACAACAACATGCGCTGCCTTTTCAATTTCAACGGTGTTAATGGTCTGTGGTGCTGATACACGGGTGCGGTGGTTCTGCGTACACAACGGCACAGCTGCCAAAAGGCAAACAGCGCAGGCCGCCACACCGTCCACCATTCCTACAAGCGGCACTTGTGTTGTACCTTGTCTGTGCGAGCAGTGTAAACAGATGGAAGAATGTACTTTTAAAGAGCAACCCTTTCGCCAACAGGAGCATTTTCATGCACTCGCACAAAGCAAACTGTTCCAATAAAAACATTAAAAAAAAAAAATAAATTAAAATCAGCGGCGCTTTCAGTAAAGATGACGCGGCAACGCAAACAAAAAATTTCAGTGCGAGCGCAATTCCGCTTAAAAAATAATGTCGCACTTCTTGTTGGCATTTTGGATACGATTGACAAGCAAATAAGAAGTCGATGGTCGTGCAGTTAATTATGTGGATCCAAACTCCACTCCATCATCCAACAGCCTGGTCTCGGTTTCATCTAAACTGCGCTTGAGTGTTGCGCAACAGTCAGCAAATTGGCGCTTACGGAATTCCGCATTTGCTGGGGTGTGAACAACAAAATTGAAAATCTTGAAAAATTTTGATTAGAGGCGTATCGGCAGCCGGGTAACATCCGCCCACGTAGCCCGCAGCACGATTCGCTGGCGAAGCGACGCACAACTTCGGCGGGGAATAGAGACCAAAACTGATCCGCGCAAAAAAAAAAAATGCCCACAGTTAAAGGCGTCAATACGAAACAAACCATCACAAAACAGCAGGAGAAACACTTGTGCACCTAATTGCAATCCAGAGGTCGCAAACTGAAGCGCAAAGGCAAAAATAATTGAAGGCTGCGTTGGCTTATGTCATCACAAACACCCGAGTGAAATGTGAGCGACACAGCAACTAGAAAAAGAGTCAAGCTAACAATTCAGAGCGACTGTTTTGTGTCACTTGTAGTGTTAACGCGCTAACGTATTCACGTGAGATCGCTCTAACAGACGGCTGAATTCACATTGAGGTGCGGGCCGCGCCTGCAACCTGCGCGCATCTGCAGGAGTGAGCGTGAGGTCATCAGCAGGTGGACCGTAATACGCCTGCTGTGTGGTTTAGTCGCTTGCTCGTGCTATCTGTTTCTGAGACGAAAATGAAGCACAGAGCCAAACCACAAAATCCCCCGTGATACAGCGCAACGTTTTTCGATAGCGTGACGACTGCCAGTACAGGTGACCAGTTCTAAATGACGGGAAGCTGTTTGCCCACCTTGTGCATGGATTGATTCTGAGGCCAACAAAAGCGTGTGTATGGCAAGTGGACGCTGCGGTGTTGCACAGTTTGCCTTCAGTCAACTGTGCAGCACCCACAATTTGCCACATCGTGTTATCAGCGACTCGTCATGTATAGAACCCTAATTGCTGTGTACTCATAACACGCCCTAGAAAGCCTCGCAAACACTGAGCTACCATGATGACCGCCACGAGTCAGCTCATGGTCTTACTCCAGTTTTCATAAAAACAATTACAGGCACTCGGCTCCTTTCAGTAATAAGCACAACGTTGTGACACGGCGTTGGAATGACAGGTATAGCGAAGTAACATCGCTGACACCAGTCAATTGTCATGCATTCGAGCGACAAAAAACAGTCCTACTGGTAGCAAGCAGCACACAAGTGCGTAAAATAGCATCGCCTAACTCTTGCAATCCATAAGTCCGGCTCATTTAACATTCACAAGCGTCTCATCACAGTGAATTGCTCCATACACCACATCACACAACTAATCGGCACTGCCAACTCGTCAGCAGTAGTGCCGCTTCGTTTTTTGTCGGTCGCACACATGCGGAGAGAAGAACAATAACGTGCCATACGCTCCCGGGAGATATCCGAGATTCACGCAACACCATGGCAGAAAAAGCTTCTCGCATGAGGCACGCCCATGCACAACGTGCACCCACAACTGCATGTTTCACCACCGCATCGGGTGAAACGAGTCGCACATGAAAGAATCGTGTTGTAAACGAAATACACTGTAACAACTAGTAGCGTTGCCAAGTGATGTGCTCTTTATTATGCTGGAAAGATACGCCTGAATTGTAGAAGTGACAATAATAAGAAAAAAAGACAACATTGCGAGTGGGACAGAGCACAATGCGTCGCACCTGCGTCACAACACACAACCAGAGGGTGACGTCCCGTGAGCAGGACGAAAAACATATTGCAACTGCTTGAAGAAACACAAAAGTAAACGACCAACCGCATGAAGCTAACAAACGCCCACGTGCATCCACCTCCAAGTGTGGGCAATTTACACACCTCCCTCAGCTGTGACACACAGGGAGGGACAAAGAACGAAAGCAAAGCAGTTCAACACGAACTCGCACGTTTTTACAAGAGAGGAAAAGTGACGCGCATTTTGTGTGGCAAAGGAAAGTTAAAACAATTACGTGTTCCACTGACTTCGTACTAGGAAGGGCTTGTCATGCTTTCAGTGTTCGGATCATTAAAGACTGGCCCCTGTGAAATATTTCATGTGACGAAGATGAGCAGTGACAGGCTCACAACATCCGCCAGGATGGGTGCTCACCACACACACCTAGAGTGGCCAGCACAGTGTGCATTTAGGTCTTCACAAAAAAGTGGTGTTATGCGGTGCAAAATTAGGCCGTAGAGGAAGTATGCATGAACAGCTAACAGTCAGCCATGAAGAGATGTGTAAACAGTGAGTAGTGCAGTGAGGATGGCGTGGCATATGTGCGTGAAGTTTCGTGTCGCATGGTTTTGAGACCAACAAGCGGTAGAAAAGAAGTGCGTTGAAATCGGCCAAAGGCGGAGGCGCAAGTTGGACTGCCGCACACCAAAAAAAAGGAAAAAAAAAAAAAACAATGAAAAATTTGACTGAAGGGGGCACTGAAAAGAGCTCTGACGGCCATAGCATCGCTGCCCAACTGGGAAAGACAGTAAAAGAATGATCCCTCAACCAATTTGCCGCAAGTCATTCAAATATTGTCACAGAGATCAATGCCCTAGCAATGGTGTGTTAGTGCTGTCACTCCAGCGGACACGCTGCACATGTGTGCGTAATTCCCGAGCACAACAAAGGAATGTGATGCGAAGACAATCAGACGTGCACACATGGCGAGTAGAAACTGTAACAGGCACACAAATAAGTGCCAACACGTTCAAATGGTCGGCATGCTCAGGGAGTTACACGATTCCAATCCGGTCAATGATGAACCTCTCTCTCTTTCGCACACACAAACGCCTCTAATGTTCAGCCTTCAATTACGATTACATACTGATGTTCCCTTAACTGTACAGGCGCATGAGTATTTTGGTAGACAATCGTAATAAGCGCCGAGAGAAATTTTATCTTTTTCTTCCTTCACTGCGAGAGGTGAGAACATCCAAGCAACTACCACCACATTTATGCAGGAGTAAAATAATAGCTTATATATTCATCGCCATAGAGAAAAGGCATAAAGACGTGCTGCCAATCTCGTGTGCTCATTTAACTAAACATGAGCAGCGGCTATTTTATGTGCTGTGGCTAATTCAAAAGGCTCACATCAGCGCAAAACTTGAATGGAATTGGCCAGCATTCGGGAATGTACAGAATTCAAAGAATCGCTAAAAAGGAAAGTTTCACCTCGAACTTTTGCAACACCCGCCGCCATTTCCTTTTCCAGCACAGCCGCCTCCAACATGCTGAGCATCCACAAGCACTTCCAAGCTGAGGTATCCCATCCGTATCAGCAACGTTTCGCTTCTCACCATCCATCAAACTTTCTGTCTACTTAGAAACACTGTAATACACACATTTGACACATTCCATTCCTCGTCAGCTCATCCTTCAAGTGAGTGATATTTTTTGGATGTGCTGAGTTTTATCGGACTGCGGTAAGACAATAACTTGATAACAATTACCGTTCCTTTTTCACGCAACTATCCAACCCACTGACAATGTGCGTGCTCAAATGTCACGTCGTGGTTTCTCTTCTATAACGCGGAGGTTGCGTTCATGACCACTGCCATTTACGGAGCTTGTGCTGTCCGCCTGACACTGTGGTGCGCAATCTCCCACTCGTACGACGGGGCACTTAAGCCATTCACGGAAAGTTATCCTGACACTAGCAAATCAAATCACGTTGAAACTGCTCCCCCTCGCCTACTCCCGTGTTCAACGCAGTAACAACAGTGCACGCCGCACTACACACGGAAACAAACTGAAGGAATATGCCAAGTCCAGTAAAGTGCGCTGACCTTGGCGTCCAAGGCAAACTGAGGTATTCCTTAAAGAGAGTAAAGAGCTTTAAATTCCAATAACGTGAAGACGTACTCCGTGCAGTCCATCACTAACTTTAAGCAACCGCACGTTCACTTCAGTGCGATCTCAACAGTAAACAGAAGCAAAATTGCACGAGGCACACCAGAAATAAAGTAATAGACTGACTGGAAAAAGAGTCCTCATCCCCTCTGCCGTCACTGTGACGACCTTACACTCCCCCTCCACGCCATCGCGAGACAAACCATCAGAACAATGCGCATCTCAGCTTCAGGCCTCTTGTTCTAAGTCATTTCCTTTTGAGCGCTCAATTTTAGAGAATTTTATATGCACCACCTGCAGTTCATTTGCCTTTATCGCTACAGACCGAGTGCCTAAAGCGTGCAAGACACTTCTTTCTGCGGTGTTTTCCTTTTGCTCAAACTGACTGTGCGACAATGGATGCATGTTACAAACAGGTGCACCTGTCCTTTAATAATCTCGGGAATACCCAAAGGCGTGCGCTGAGCAGTAGACTGGGATTATGTGGATGCCTCTGAAAGTTCATTTGTAACTAAATAAAATGTGAAAAAAAATAGTTTCTTCTCCGACACTTGCTGACTACAAAAGCACCTGATGTAACTGCAGCATAGTTCTTTAACCCAAATACAGGCTATTATGACACTTCTTTCATAACACAGCGGCGCTTTGTCCTCACTCCGCATGTAAGATGGGCCCCATTATCATTGCTCGGGCCACTGACCTCCCGCAAAACACACACACACCCGCGTCACTCGCCAGTAGACGATTTTTTACAAGCAATTAGTAAAACAACCGCATCAGTACCTACTGCACGATACAATGGCGAGAGTGACAATGATGCAGACGCCCTGTGGTTTGCGCATTGACGCTACATAAAACTAAAGCAACGCTTGACAGACACCACGTTTCGCCAAAACCTTCGCATTACACCACAGAGTGGAACAGGCCACACCTCAGTGCTCTAGGCACTGTACACAAAACGACAACGGTGTGCTGGTAAAGCATGAACTGTACACGGCGCCAAAAGAACGGCCTCTAGTCCGCTTTGTACCACCAGCACGTGCTTCCATGCACAAAGTCATGCTCGGTTTAGTGCCAGGAATGAAAGCACGCGGCACTCCACAGAAACACGTCACCGACACGAGAAATGCAGACATGAAAACATTTTTAACGTCAGCAGCAACACAGGCGCTTCAGTATGGAGACCCTTTTCACCACTACATGTCCATGCGAACATGTGACAGCAACAAGCCAAGAGGCATCGCTTTGCGCTTCGTCTTCAGCTACAAAACATCACAACATCATGCGAGAATCAAAAATAAAATAAAAAGTTGGTGGCAAAGGACATGCAGAGGCACACCATAAACAAACTGAAGGACACAAGCACTGCACCACACCTTCGCTTTAGAAGCGTAACATGTCAGTTGTCCGAAGGGGAAGTTACCACAGCACACCACTTGTTGTCACCAAAACACATTGCATTACAAAGGAGTTGGAACGAAGTTAAAAAATAAGTTAAAAAACAACAGTTAAAAAGGCCCATCAGCGAGTAAAAGTGAAAGTAAAGCAAAAAAGTTTTTGACAGAAAAAAAAAATATTCATATTTACACCAAAGCTCTGCCAACTGAGGGCCATGAGGATGCAGAAGAAGAAGTGCTGTTTATTCCGTTTTTGTTGTTGTTGTTACATTCTCGTCCCATCCCCTTTCGCTTTTTGAATGGGGCGACTGTGAAATCTCGGCAAAAGTTTGACACCGCAACTGAGCGCGCTGCCGGAAGGACAACCAAGAGGAACCCCCAATTCTATTTCTTTACTCCAGTGCGTCATGAACCACCGAGCCATACCACCTGCAGGACAGTTGCGCGTTGCGTTACTAGCGCGTGAAATTGGAATAAAAATGGAACTTTTGCTGTTTCAGATACGAGGCGAGAATTTAAGGAAAAGAAAAAAAGAGTAATTTATCGAACAACTTATATTTTAACGTCATTACAATAACTTAGTTTTGCATTGCCACGGTGCGTTGAGTGTATGTAACCTTCCACTTTTTTTGCTTTTAAATTGGCTGCAGACAATCTTAGTGAGAGTGAGTTTTATCGGAATCAGCAACAGACAAGAGCGAGGGGACAAGTAGATACAAAGGACGTGACGCGCATGTGCACAACGCCCTGTGCATCATTAGGAGAAAGAGCACGACACACTATTTTGTGCAGACTTGCACACCGTAGTCATCAACTTCGGCGCCACAGCAATCGCAGGAGTTGCCTCCACACCTCTCGAAGTTTGACTGTTTTCGTGCTTCCCCTTCAGGCTCCGCCTCCGGTTTCTCATTAATACCCTGCAGACTCGCAAGAACTTTATCCATCTTATTGACTCCACATGAAAGACTCACAGAAACTTTAAACATCAGATCATACATACCGATGTCTCCAGTCAGATTTTAAAAAAAGTTGCATTACATTTAAATTGCTCTCAGGTGTAGCACGTTTGGTACAGTCAAAATCAGATGTGTTTGTCGTGCTGCAAAGCTGCGCCTTTTCCAACAGTGCTTTGGCACGCGTAGAAGTATTGTCAGACACATTCTTTCTTCTCTGCTCTGTTGAACGCTGAGTTTGTTGCGCTTGTTGCACCAAGAACCCCTCACGCCCGCGTGCATTGAGCATCGCTAGCTTGGTTTCCTCACCCTTAAAAGCACTGCATGTGCTAGTCCCACTGCCCAACATGCTTATTCCCTCCTTCACTTGATGCAGCTGCACCTTCAATTCCCTCAACTTCTGATAACCCTCTGCAACGCTCCGCTGAATTGCACACGTCACGTTCCAAACGTAATTAATGCCATTCAAAATATTCCGTCTGTGCGCGCGGGATTGACTTCCAGCTTTCTCCATTAAAATGGAAGTCATATTCATCCGCTTTTCAAATGTTAAATTTTCAATCTCAACAGCTAAGGCAGAAGTATCGCCCTTAGCAGGGGCTTCAAGGGCTGAAAGAACCTTCGACAGCGTTGAGATATTCTGTTCGGAAGCAGGCGGCAAACTGTGACACTCCACGACTTCGGTAGTAAAGCTGCTTTCATCCTTATTAACATAGGCGCTCACCAGCTTACGTTTCATAATTAGTTCTTTGTTTGTTATTTGTTCACCAGATACCTCTAAACATACGCTTTCCTTTGGGGTGGATTTCTCAAGTAGATGTCGAAGTCGTTGCTTTATTTCATAGTCCAAATGAGGGGTATTGTCTTTCCAAACTTTCACTAGTCTCGAGCCCCCATCCGTGTCTTTAACGGCTTTCCGGGCGCTCCCGCTGCGTATGTTTCCACAATCCAGTTGGCTTTCAATACGACTCAAATTGTGGGCTGTAGCCTCCTTTTCAACCAATGTCAAATCATCAAAAATAATTTGCAGCTTGAGACTATTCGAGTACGTGTCCTTCATTGTTTGGCACCGAAACGCATACCGTTCTTTTGCACACATCACAATCTTTTCCAGTCATGTCCACCATTATCTTCAAGATGTGGTCAGTAACTTCCTTTTTAAAAGCAGCCACGTCCTCCTGTACCTTTTTGCCTTCTCCAGGCATTACACCCGTTTTTATCTCACACTAAATTTTCTCCATATTTAAGGCAAAATTTCTACTCATATGTTTTCCACACCGTTTAATTGTGTCTTGTAACAACCAGCGACAACTTCCTTCCGTTACTTCATGTTTTTTGCATTTTTCCATAACGTCATCCAGCAGATTGAACAACACTTTTTGCATGCCAGTCAAGTTGCTCACTGCAGTCACCGCCTTTACAGCAACCTCATCTGAAAAAGTTTAGCATTTACTGCTCTCACCAATTTTTTCTTCAAAGGCGCTTGCAAAGTGCTCAAAATTTTCCCACCATATAGGCGGCTCAAACACCAGACTTCGCTCGTAAATTGATTCAATATGTTAAGTGCGTAATATTCATATTCCGTTGCCCTCTTTATTTTTTCCACATTTTGGGGTGGGGAGATGTTCTCCGAAAAAAAAAAATATAATACGATTTAATTGCCATTTGCAACGCCGTACTTTTGCTTTTCAAGACGAGCCAAAAGACTCAGATAACTTTTGAAATCCCGTCGCACGCCTTTCAACGCTTTAATACTCGAAATAATCTCCCGCTTCCTTTGCCTTAACGCACCTATTTCACGAGAAACATTTAACAAAAGCTGCTCTGCTCTCTTAAGTGGCACATTGATAATGCCGTACACGATCCAAAAATATTCCTTTTCACAAGCCTTACTTTCCGAATCAAGTTTGCAATTTGTCTCACCAGTCCCTGGCGATCCCTGTTGCAAATAAAAGAAAATAGAAACAACAGCTGAGCCGGCCTGAATGTTACCGCTGCTCGGTGTATTATCGAAAAGAAATATGTGAAGTGAAAACCGAAAACCGTGTGCAGTCACATTGCCGTGCAATGGGAGTGGAATTTCTGCACAAAAAAAAAAAAAAAACCAATGCGGGTGATGGCCTTTAGCAGTACGGCTGTTGCTCAATCTGCACTTAAAGATGACTTTATAACTATGGCCTAAAAACTTTACTTCCCAGATTTCTGCAAATAAGCTACGAATATCACCCACAGACTATCACATAGTTCAACGGGGAAAAAAGTATACAAAAACCTAGTGAAACGTGTGGCCACAGCACCAACAGAAATAGGCCTGAAAAAAACTTGGGGGACACGCGGTGAAAGAAAATAGAACGATCACATAAAAGTGTTTTGCTAAAAAAAAAAAACGAAGGGAAGGGAGGGGAAGGAAGAAGTCACATAGGCAAAGAAGCTCAAGATGTTATGACAATACTTCTCTGTCAGTCTCTTAAGACTTTGAGTGAGTGGACTTCACACTGAAAACTAAATGGCACCCTCACGACAACCTTTTCGAGAAGTGAGCAGGATGCGGAGGTGTGAATACGTTTGTTATTGCTGTTGTTATCGTGCTTTTTGGTCGTGCCATCTCGTTTGGACGTCTAAAAACTAACACACTCCACACCAGCACCGGCGACGTCAGTGGCCTCGGCGCGCATATCGACTTCACCAGATTCCAGCTCACCGACTCTGTGGCCGACATGTTCGACACATTCTCCTTCTACCGCTCCAGCGCCGTGTCAGCAAGCACCTTCCTCCGCCAGCGAATCAGCGCGTCCCGCTTCCGCTCGTTCTTGCACTGCTGAACCATCTTATCCAGCTTCGTCAGCTCCGGCGTCCGGAACGGCGGCGCTACGCCCTTGCCTTTGGTAATTGTCCTCTTAGCGGCCATCCGGATGCCTCTCGTCACCGCCCCATTCGTGGCATCCGCGCCCTTGGCCGACCTCTTCATTCCTTGGAATACAAACTCGTCATCCAGTTTTCTAAACTCGTTCCGCCTCGCCTTGTTCCACGCGTGCGGTGCACGTGCGGGTTTGGAGGGAGCAATCGCGTCCGGACTGGTGCCCACGAGCGCACCATGAGTAGAGCCGAAAACAACAGAAATGCCATGGGCACACTAAAGAGTCGCCGATAAAAAAGAGTAGTCCGAGTCCAAACTGCAGTGACAGCAGTGGTCTTAGTGGCTCAAACAACTTCCACGTTTGCAGAATAAAGCAAGATATGTGAAAAAGCAACTCATGGGCACAGAAGAGCACGTAGGACAACCACACGCACTGCAACCTGCTGTAGTGATGGGGAGCACCACAAATCGTGAGTGTGCTTGAAGCGAACCATGCTAACCTTGAGAAAAAAGCAGGACAAGCGTCAGTAACAGTACAGAAACAATATGTGCTCGTCGACAAACGGTGCTGCTGTGCCCAGTTGTCGAGAATGAAAATGACGAGACTGACAAATGCGTAATTAACTGCAATCTTTCAAACTTTCACGAGTCGTTGCAACGTTTTAAGTTACCTAGCGCACGAAGGCAGACAGGCAATTTCCAAGAACATCTCTTCCAACTAATAAAATCCATAATTCAGACGCATTGAAGGTACTTTATTTCCAAAAAAAAAAAAAAAAAAAAAAAGACTCCTCAATTCGAACACCCAGCGCGCGCTCTACGGTTTCCAAGTAATGTTGCGATGGCAGTCCTCACATAACAGCACTTCGGAGGATTGGAAGAAATGCCTATGCACGCTTCCAAAAAAAAAAAAGGCGTGTTGATTTTACGCTCACGCGGTTAGCTGCACAACAAGAAAACCTCCAGCTATCACACAGTTACCTTTTTGAAGCTCTAAAGCACGTGACTCCAAAGGGGTGAAAAGCAACCCGGTTGAAATACCAGTAAGTGCCCAATAACATGATAACGTTGGTATCTCTCTGTTTCAGTATTCCTGTTATTGTCACCCCGCTTTAAGTTAAGAAGGAAAAGGGATCTTTTCACGTAAATAATGGTGAGGAAAAGGGAGCAAAATTAATGGGAGGAAGGAAAAACATGTAATGAAACACGTTGTTCTTACCACGTACACTCCTAACCCCAGACAAATGGGACAACACAGAAAGCGTTACGCATGTTTTTAAGACTCAAGCGAATGAGAAACAAAAGAAAGTAAAAAAGCGCGCCACAACACATTACCAGTCGCGCCCAAGCACACCAAGCAGCTGTTTGTAAATCGGTGTGCAACGATGCGTCAACAGTTCCTCATGTGCCCTTCGAATCGCCTCCTCCACCCCCGCCTCCGCCTTGTCGGCACTGGCAGCGACCCTTTCAACCACTCTACGAACATTCGATACACTTTTATCGATCCTCACTGCGAACTGAGCGAATTCTGCAATAAACGAGGGGTTCATCAACGATACATCCACTGTTCTGTCACTTAGCACTTGCAGTAATTTAGATACGCGACTCGCGTCGCGGACATATGAAAAATCCCTCTCAAGAGCATTAAAAAATACCTCCCAGAGCTTTACATTAACTTTGCGATAATGTTTTTCCGTGCGTTTGTCAGTTCCCCTCATCACCCCTTCTAACTCGACCATCACCACGCGACGCGGAATGTCGGCACGTCGCAGCACCTTCTCAAATACCGCCACCCTTCCGTTCGCAAATACAAAACCTTCCTCAACATATTGCGGCATCTCGGCCACTCCGCTGGCATCCTTTAAGGCCCCCGCAGCGTGCTCTGCCTCCAGAGAAACATGTGCCCGGATATTGGCTGCTCGTTCGCTGAGCGATCTGGAGTTACGGTCCAGGAAGTTAAGTTCAGTCGCAGACGCGCACAGTCGCTTCAATGTGTTATTGAGCGCCTCTGTAGCTGCTTCCTCAGCCGCTGACACCGCCTCACGCTCGAACTCTTTGGCTCGCGCCTCACTGTTGCTAGCACCCTCCATTTTGCCGCTTATGCCATGCAAACTTGACTCTGTAGCTTTTACCTTCGCTTCTAGCTAGGTTAATGTCTCATTTGCTTGATGCACCGCCCTTTCATCGAATTGTGATGCGAACCCAACGATATAGAGCTGATCTTTCTTTAGAAGTTCCGACAAGCCACTGTAGCACGACTCTGTTGTTGAATCTTCAGTATTGAGTTGCAAGTCACTCAGCATAACTTTCATTTTACCCATGGAAGATTGGAGTGCTTTTTCAACTTTCTCAAGATGGCCTTCAGTCGCCGTGGCAGTTGACCTCGCTTCTCTGGAAATGAGAACTGCGCGTTGTGACGCATGCAAAGCACCTGCAGCACTGCGCTGCGCCCTTTTAACACCCCTCAAGCTCAACGGCGCATTGGGAACGGAAGAGCTGCCAGATCGGTAAGCAGCTAAGACGCTATCCACAATGCTCTGCACCCGGGTGTTTGTGTCGGTGACGTTCGTCTGAACGTTGGTCGCCTCTCCCTCTCTGGCATAGGCTTCTTGCACTGCACGTTCCAATCGCTGTTTTACTGCCTTAAGTTCTGCCTGCAACATCGCATGCTGCTTCAGCATGTCGCACAAAACTTTGCCATATCGCTCAGTGGAAGTAAAGCTTGTTTTTGCAATGGCCTCAACTCTACCTGTTAAAGCATCGGCCTCTAACTGCGACTTTTCTTTTGCCGCGTGGGCAGCATCAAACTTTTTCACTGCAACCATGAGCCTTTTAGCCGCACTGTTAACCAGCGATTTTAAATTCCGTAGTTTTTCACTGTTTTCGTTAGTGAAGGTACGGCGACACGTCTTATTGTCCGATTGTACTTTATCATGAGTGCTTTGAAGAAGATTCAGCATCTCCACCTTCCATGCGGTTAAGCTCACCGACTTGGCAAGTTGATTCGCGTGCATACCCAGCCCTCGCGTCGCGTTGTACGCCTCGGAAGACTTTCTGTTAACGACTTTTACGAGCTCTATCATCGACTTTGTTCCTTCATACGTGAGCTCATTGTTTTTAGTCCACGAAAGAATACCCTTTACTGCTATTGAAATGGAGCCAAAACTTTTGCTTGCCTCTTCAGAAGATCTGTTAGCTTATTTTGCCGCCTCGGTTGCATTGCACTCAGACTCATCCACACGTGAAATAACGCTATTTAGATCATTTATAATGTTATGAATAGCAGAAGCTCCGTCAGAGTCGCTTCTCAGAGCACCAAGGACTTGTTTTGCCTTTGAAAGTGCTGATTGCCCTTCCTATCATATGGCCTTGGAAATATTTTTTATTGTTTTTGCATTCTTGTGCACTTCAGTAGCTCTTTCAATAATCCCCTGTGTGACGTTCAGCCATCCAAAAAGAAGATCCCTCGTCGCGCACTTTTCTTCCCGCGTAAATTTATTGCTCGACTTTAACGTGCAATAAAGAGCTGCACTTACACAATGTGAAACAGTGACCAATAGCAGCGCCACACAAAAGCGTGCTGCCGACGGCATTTGCACTGGTTTTAAACCCTTACCTTCAATGAATGCATAAAAATAGATTAATAAATTAAGCAATTGAAAGGACGTAAAACTCTGCAGTCAGGGAATGGAAAAAACAGAAGAGGCGGGAGGGCTGTGACACGATATTGCTAATAAACACTAAACATAACGCATACACCAAGCACTGAACAAAACAAGAAGATTTAGTTCAGCTGATCGTACACAAACACAAGCACAGATCAGTTGCATCGCACCACTCAGTTGGCCGCTCGCATAACCTGAACATTTCGCACGCACACACATATGTTGTGCTGCACAAAGGCAACTGCGAGTATACAGGCACGTGCTGCACCACACCGCACAGATGTCAGTCAAGATCGCAGGCTTAGTCCAGAAAGGAAGACGAAACAACAACAGCTTCCTCATGGCACTTAGAGTGACCATTGAATTACTGCCACGCAGCACTATGTCTTAGCAGTGACAGCGCCGGCGCAAGTGAAAACAATGTGATAGCCAAGCACGAAACTCCAGTAGCGAACGCTGAGTGAATTGTAGCATAGGCACTGGCGAGGAATACTTCCGTGTGGCGTACTATCTTAATGGCTTTGGCCACAGTGAATTAAAGTGCCCTGTTTGTGGCGCCAAACGGGCAAGATGAAAATATGCAGCGTTATAAGAGCAATTGAGGAAGGAACTGCCTCTCGATGGAAAGCCAAAGAGCGTACTTATGGGAAGTTGGGTAAGTCGAATAAAGACTGAATAAATCCGTGCAGTGAGCAGCGTGGCGATCTGTAATGATGTCGATGAAGCGGGATATGATAAGGTGACCCATCACTATTGTAGCCAATCGCTCTAATGAGAAGGTTGCAAAAGGCAAAGCACAACACGTGGACCACACCTTGCGCAAAAAGTCATGCTAGCGAGTTTTGCCGTGGATCAGAGCGAGGGCGTAGCGTTTCACATACGTGCAGTTGTGAACAAAAACACCTTGCACATCACCTCTGAGAATGGTAGCACTCGGCCACCACAGTAACATCCATCAGTTTTGGTCTCCATAACAGATCCCCTGGGATGAGTGGAGATGGCACGTTAACGCAAACTGCCCGCATCTACGGGGGCAACTTTCCAGTCTTTTGGAAGGAACACCTGTCACCGTATTCCGTTGAGGTGACCGCTCGCATATGCCCTTCTTGGTTTTGTTAAGCTCTTGACACGAAGGAAAAGATGCGTAAAACACTCAAAACCGCAACCACCAATAGTGGAAAAAAGAACAACAATAATAAAAGCACTTGCAAAACGTTGTGGATTATACAGAAAAGTAAAAATAAAATAAGGCACAGTAAAATGCACAAATGTTTCTGTCATGGAGCGGGATCAATTAAAACTTCATCGCTTATTACTATTGAAGCTGAAACAGCCTATGCAGTTACCTTAAATGTTTTTCAACGAACAGCAAATAGAATATACGTGAGCGACTTGTGGGCGTCGCTCACTTTACTTACTGGCCAACTTGAGTACCAGCGGGCCACGCGCATTTGCATCAGTTACGTGAGGGAAATGCATTGCCCCACTTGCGACGTCACTAATTTTCTTTCTTCGTGTCTGGTTTTCAACCAAACAAAGAAAACTTAATTTTTATTTGTTTACGGAGTTGCAGTGGTCCACGTTTCTACCACAGCACTGTAAACCTGCTGCTTTAGGCAGGCACAACACGTGTGGTGCCTGGAGACACAGCGAAAGGAAGGGGCACAAAAAATTCACAATTGTTACTCACTGGCGTGTCACTTGCCGCGCCCACACACGCCGGACGAGGCAAACGGGAACACGCAAACAAAAGAGAAAATCACCTCAACGCGGCGATAACGTTACCGCAACAGACAACAGTCGCATTAGCGCCCATTTGATAGCGAGGGAAAAAACTGGAAGCCGTCATGTCTGTGCGGATACGCATAGCGAAACGAATTCACTGACGTTATTGCTACACGGATTAGTATTGCTTCGCTGGCACATGGGCAAGCTGAGCAAAAAAAGAGAGTGCAAAATTAGCTTAACACGCACACGCCGCGTTACGAATTTGCGTTCGTAAATGAGAGAAAAGTTAGCTCACACGTGTCCGTATTAGTAAACAAGTAGTTACTAAAGCAAACGAATTACACACGCGCACACAAACACAAAGCTCAGCTGAAGTTATCCACCACATGAAGCAGCTGCAGGTACAGTGGCGTGCACTCCGAGCCCTCAGCTGCCTTTAGCGCCGCAGCCGCAGCGGCCTCGGCCGCGTTGGCACGTCTGCTCGTCTCTTGCATTAGTTGTTTAACGCTTTTCTCGCTACGCGAAAGGCGCGTTAGCGCTTCCTTTTCGACGGTGATATTCATCAGCGCAGTTAAGCTTTGGATTCTATGCAACGACTCCTCAAGATCTGACGTTACGTTGCACACAACGGCAGATTTGCATACATCTGTCTCAGTTGTACAGTTGTGGCTCGTCACCGCTTTCATGGCAGAAGTAAACTTGGCATTTATCCTTCTGATATGCTCCTTATTGGCCAGCAATGATGCAGCCGCGTTCTTCACAAGATGTTTGGCTTCAATACGCGTGCTCCGAACTGCTTCGCCAGTCAGCTGATACTGCGCAGTGGCTTCAACTGCGTGCGGCTCAGCGGCTACAGCACGGATCACGGCATCCTCAGCACGTTGGTTTGCGGTTGATGCGCGCTTCAATTGCGCAACCACACTTTCCCTTACTGTATTTGCTTCTTTCTGAAGCATTTCCATCGTGCCACTTATTTCTGTAAGCTGCTTTACCATATCGCACAGCTCAGTCTGCTGTCTTTCCAACTCATTTTTTAAAACATCCCTCCCCATTCTTTCAGCCTCTTTAGCTTTCTCTTCAGCGACAATAGCCTGCTTCCAAGCTTGCGACGCGTTGTCTCTCGTGGCATTGCTGTGCACACCAATTTCTTTAACGAGTCCCTTCAGAGTCTCCACCTTTTGCGTGCAGTTCTCTAATAACTTGTCATCATATATCGGGTCCGCAGAAAAGTTGACGACTACCAACTGGTCAAAGACGGCCTCGGATACATAAATGGAAACATTGGGCACAACAAAACCGCCTTCACCGCACACATTGTCACTGATCTTGCTATGCGTCGCTGATGCTAACGCGCTGCTGAAATTTTTCGAAATTGCTTCGAGATGTCTCCTTTTCTTATTACGCGCAGCATCCAGCTCACCACGGACTTTCTTCAGTTCTTCACGACTGGTTTCAGTTTTACTAATAACCTGACGAACCGCCTCTTTGGACTCTTTCATTGCTCTTTCATAGGCTTTAACAACATCACTTGTACCTTTCGTCTTATTGAATTCCGTTGAGACGGTATTCGTAATATTTTGTGCCATTGACGCAAGTTTCAGCGCTGCATCGCTTTTGTTCCGCGCCTGAGCAATGTTATGATCAGCCGAAACAAGCGATGCATTCGAAGACTTTACGGCTTCTTCAAACGAGGCATCACTCTCCACCATCATGACAAAAGTGGTATTCATTTTGTTCATAACGCGCATTTCGTTACAAAGTACCTGGCGCCTGGAGACGAAAAGGTCCACAAATGTCCCAACAACAAGTTTCTCAGCACCCATCAACTGTACCAGCGACTTGCTCAGCCTTTCGATCATCTCAGGCACAGTTATGTTAAAGCGGTACCTCAGCCACTCAACCGATGTTCTGCTTGTTGTGCAGGTGTGATTTTTCAAAGTCACATTTAACTCTTTGCACATTTCCTTCAACTTGGTCTTATTCATCTCAACTTCACCTGAATTTGAAGTTAAAGTACCCTGGAAGAGCTCGTAAGCCTTAATACAGCCGTTTTCTTCAAGACTGTTGTTGACTGTGGAGCGATTTGCAATGTCACTCATATGTCTCAATATATTTTGGCGCGATGAATTGACAAGATGGGTGTTTGGGCCTCTTTCATCATCGTCCACAACTCTGTAACAGTCATCCTTTATTGTGTCCCACACTGTCGCATTGTGCTTCCATATGTTTTTCATTCTTGGTCCAGTGTTTGAATTGGTGTTCTCAGTATAATTTTGCATCAGCACAAGCCAATTTGTCACATTCACTAGCGCCGCATTCCACTCTGTCTTACGTTTCTTCTCCCACGAGGTGAGATTGGTAATCTCATTGTCAACTTCAGCCATAGTTTTTTTCTCTAACGAGTCAATCGTCACATTGTCACCCGTCTTGTTTTTGCATTCGATAAATAACTTTGTGACATTCTTGAAAAATTCCAATATCTCACTTTCCCGCTTCCCATTACGTTCCCAGTTGCTGTGTCCAAAGGTAAAGTTATCCGGTTTGTCCTTAATGGCCTCAAACGCGTTAAAAAAGTCCCGTTCAATGCCGTCCATGAACCCGCGGTTGACAACCAGAGCTCTTCTCGTGTTGTTTATAACATCCTTCACCATTTGTATTGCGTTGTTAGCCAAATTTTCAACCCCCGAGTCGTTCTGGTAAAACCCCTTGTTTTGCAGTATTTTCGTGGCGGTAGCATTGACCTTCATTGCTCTTTTGTGCAGGGCACCAAACGTCACACTCCACTCGACAAAAAGGTCAGCAGCTCCGCAAAGAAATACGTTTTCCCTCCTTTTTTGTTCTGTTTTCCATGGCTCCGGATCACCATGACTAGCCGAAGCGCGGCATACCGCTGCGAACCACAATATAGTCAACAGACACAGCGCAATGCTGCGAAGCGAATTCTGTTTCATTTTTGATGTCTTCTCTTTTGTGTGTAGTTTTAATTTTGCAGGCAACGAATAAAGCAACAGAAACGTTGGTGAAAGTAACGTTCATTGACATTTACATACACACGACAACAAAAAACGAAACAAATTGTGGTTTTTTTATAATAAAAAGTGAAGTGCCCGCGCGTTTGGGAAGGGAGGCAACTAGTGTCACAGATCTCCATTAAAACAAGAGAAATACCTAATTTTCAAAGAGAATAAGCACCATCACATTTCGTGTGTGAAATATTTCAGACGCGTTGCAATAGTCAACAAAATACCGGTCCGCTGCTCTTTTTGTGTGTGTGTTTACGTCAGCCGCCTTTCACACACACACACACACACAACGTACCAGCCTTCATTTGGGCAGCGCGCAGTTGCAAATACCAATAAAGTGGAAGGTTCAAGTGGCACTGGAGTGCATGCACCAGTTCTTACTTTAGCCACCACTGACCGGCACACTTCACACACTTCCGCATTCGTGAGCGACACGTGGACTCAAACGCCACAACAATGTCGCTGAAATCAACTTTGCTTTTCGGGGCTCGCACGGACTATGTAAGCACACTCAAAGCAGCCACACGCATACAGGCACACAGCAAACACTCTTCTCAGTTGTACTGTGTGCAAAGGTCTCCGCACTTTGGGTGCTTACTTCCATGTGGTGCCTCTCAGCAAAAAGCTGTCGTTCGCTTGTCAGATAAGCAACAGCACGTCCCTTCAAACGAGATAGAGCAATCAAAACCCTAAAAAGGACCAATCATGAACCAAAAGTAGAAAAGACACAGTCGATTGCGATTTTCCTGCTCACTGTCATTTGGTCACCGCGCTCTCAGCGTGCGGTCAGGCAAAGTGTTTTCCATAAAAGTGGCACACACACGTTTTCGCTATGCCCTGACGTCAAAGGGCACAAAAAAATTTAATTCAAAAAAGTGACTGCGAAGTCTAAAGAGCCGGTTGCAGGAGCATGGCGCAATCGCACAAACTCGAGTCATAAAAGTTTGTGTGGGACACAGAAAGAGCACGGCAACACGCAATTTTATGGCACTATGAGGGCCCATGCACAAGTAATTCCGAATAAAAATGACAGTTGCGTATACGAAATGCAGTTGAACTGATGCAGTTGTTATTATTAAATGTGAGAGCACTTCATAGAGCGCCTTCGAATACCAGCAGTTAAAAGAGATAGCAGTATGATACAGGGGTCCACAAACTTGCGTGCATGTGCTTCAGTTACGTCTGTGGAATGATCCCCAGCTGAGTGCCACCGCACATCGGAGCAAACTGCAGTGCAGGTCTTACACGGTTGCGAATGAGCCTTGAAGTCGTGTGCGAATCATTGCCACACATCCGTGTTGAATTTTCCCGTGGTGCTGCATCGTCAGCATGTGAGGCTTCCGTTTCCTTCAACGCAGGCAAACCCTCAGTGTTTTCCGGTTTATTTACATGCTCCTTGTGGAAATCGCGTCGCGCCTCTCACAATGCTCCTAATAAGTTCATATTTACAGCACGTTCCGTCGTATTGCTGAGTCTCTTTTGTTCCTTGATGAACGATGCCCCCTTACAAATTGCTGCCTTCCTTTCAGCATTCGCCTTCCCCGTCATTTAAGGCCTTCTACCAATCTTCCACGGCTCGTTCATTGTGCTCGTGTTCTTCCTTTTCTTCCAGTGACTCTCCCCTAACTGACGCCACAAACACACGCATGCGTTTTATGTTAATGCCGAACACTGGAAGGCAGCTGTTAGCCATGACACCACCTGTCGCATCACAATTATGAAAGCGGGAGGAGCAATGCCATCGTGGTGCACTTTATCCTTTTCTTCAAAGTAGAAACCATTCAAGTCATTCATGCGGGTGTTGTTGTAGCGTAAATATTAAAGAAAAAATAAGTGAGGAGGCGTGCACATCGCTGAAAGACATGAGTCCCGGAAGACGCACCGCCACTGACGTGGTGACTGCCACCAAAGACACCCCGGTGCTCTGGAGCTGCCTCAACCAAAGTGGCGTACAACAGCTCAATACCTCCGTGTTTCACATAAGCAAGAGAGATGGCGTGACTGGCTCGTCTACTGCCACTGAAAATACCGTGCCACCAAGTTGTGAAGCATTTTCCATCCTCGTAATCCGAGTGGTTCTTGCCATCTTGCCGTGAAGTTGGAGGCGCGACCACTTCCCATTTCCGAGTTTGGGATTCCAAACGCCCTGCGCACGATTTCCCAGACGCGCTCTCGAGAAAACTAACATTTCCCACCAATTTTATTTTCTCCTCCGGCCTGCTTCCATCAGTCCAAAAAATTTGGGAACAGTTGTCTTCACTCCAACTGCCAAAGTTCGCGTGACACGTAAAGTTCAAACACACCTCCAAAACAGAGAAATGAAATTCGAAGCCCCCAAAGTCGCACTTTAAACGCCACATTCCACAGCTTGATGACATTGTTTTTTCTGATTGTGCCAAATGCACTCACCTCAGCGAGCCAACTGTTTAAACGTTATCCATCGCTGACACAAGACAGCTCCCACTTCTCTTGGACAGAACGTTTCGCGTCCAAAAAATGCCACTATGGCCAGCCCGCTTATTCACACAGCCAGGCAGTGATGACACCAAGCTGCTTGTTAGTGGCCACACACCATAACTACTAGCCACAGCCAAAAAAACTACAGCGTCGTCCTCATTCCTGCTCATGAACAAAATGGCGTCACCTATGCCAGCTGAGTGCCAGCACGAGCAACTGTACATATCTTTGTCAAACAGATCGCATTCCTCGTGGGCATTGCAGCGCTTTTCAATGCGCTCGATAGGTCACTAATCCTGCCAGCTCCTCAATTTTGAATCAGACCTCGAGTGAATTGACTGTATTTTTCAATTTCGCTCAGAGCGTCATCCAAAGGGAGTAGAAGCTGAAGAGCACCCACCAAGAACACAACGATAAAGCGAAAGCGTCAGCCTTTTAAAAGGGAACGTTCCTTACTCCGTACTTTGAAACGGCAGTGCAGCGTGCAGGAACACGAAATAATACGCCTGCAGGCAGAGGCTCAGTGTGGCATTGACGCAACGAGGCCGCTTTTTTCTCTGACCCACAGGCGACCCCCTTTGGGGCTTTTCATGTCTTTTGTCACTCTCCTTCACAGAGGCAAAACAGAGAGACGTAAGCGAGAGCGAGGCGCGAGATCGTAAAATGCGAAATGCCGAAAAGGCGGTAGCGATGGCGATGGGGTGTTAGCAACTTGACCTCTGCTTCAGTTCCAGTGCCATTCCAGCAGCTCATAAGACGCAGTAAAAAAAGGGAGAAAAAAAGAATCCACCACCACCACAACAACAAAAAGGACCATTTTATGACTTTTAGGCCGCTTGGGTATTTTTGCCTCCTTTTCAAAAAGATCTCTGTCCGTCTCTTATTAGTTGGACCATTAATATTAATTTTCGTACGGAGCACGTCGAATAAAAAACTCGGCAGCGCGCACAAACAAAATGCCATCACTCCAGCGCGTGAAGAAAATGCACAAACAGTGGAACACACGCAGTTCGGGTGTCCTCCTCCTGCTGCGCCTTCAGGGCCGCCACAACTGCAGCATCTGCATGCCTTTTAACAGCATTACGCAGACGCCTGACATCTTCCACACTCTGCTGCATGTTGTCAATCTTTGCCTGAAGGTCCGTCACGCTGTGCAGTGACGCAAGAGACAAAATAGATTCCAGCACGTGTCTCAACTCTGTTTTAATCGTATAAGCGTTACTGCTGCCGCAGATCTTTTCATTCTCTTTAATTGAATCACCGGTGATGTTACGGATAGCTTTCGAAAAGGCGTCGTTAATCGTTTTGATTTGTCTTTCACTCCGCTGAGTGGCAGCCTCCGCCTGTCTGATAATAGCCAGCACGGCATTGTCCACATCTGAGCTGGTAGCCTTTACACGGTTACATTCATCCCTAACGATCGAAAGGGATTCCAATGAACTTTCTACATGTGTGCCCACTTTATTTGCTCTCTCTTCAGCTTCTGTTGCTCTTTTGTGGTGCCTGGCAGCGCTATCCCTCATAAGCACCGCTCTTTGTCGTAACTCTGTTGTCTTTTCCCCCATCTCCTCAAGACGCAAGACGGTTGCACACAACTGCGTTTTTTGCTTTCCAAGCAGGTCTATAAGAACTCCCTTTGCAGAGGTCAGTGCAGCATCTGAGCGTTGGGAAACTTCTGTGGCTTCCCTGATTGAGTTACCTGCGGCAGCACGCACGTCACCCATAACGTTGTTCAGTTCCAATTGTTGGTTTTTACATTCAGACAAAACGGCCTCGACACCATTGGTATTGCCATAACTTCCCACTTTCACGAGTGCAGAAAGCAGTACACCCACATCACCAATGGGCGTGCCAGGAACAGTTAAATTAGGCATATATTTACATTCTGAAAACATTTCACTGTCATACTTCACAAAAGCGTTGCCAAGACCATCAATGATCTCTTTGTGAACCTTCTCCAACCACGCACTTCTCTCATTCATTAGCATTTCAAATTTTTGGTGTCTCTCGGAAAGTAAATGCGCAGCAACGGATGCCTTCTCAACGAGAGACACCGCAGTCGCAACTGCCACGGACGCACTTTTGCAGCGTTCCGGGGTTTGTCCGTAAGCAACCCGCACCTGTTGCGTGGATTCCTTTACACTTGGCATAACTTTATCAACGCTCTCCATAACCTCCATAACTTCTGAGATCTTCGACGTCGCCAGAGACACCTTCTCAGCACTAAGAGAAAACTTCTTTCGAACCTCACCAGCCTCCTTTTTGGTCACATCAATCCACTTCTTGAGCTCATCAACGGCGGGCACTTCTTTGAGCAAAAAAGTGTTCCACGTGCAGAGCGTTTCCCTAGCCTCAATGACTGCCCTAAGGAGAGCTTCTTTTACTTGTGATTCAGCTTCATTCAGGCTGTTTAGCGCCAATGTGAACTGACTCTTCACAAAGTCCAGCGCCATGTCAAAGTGCAGCCGCAACCACCCTACGGCACTGTTGGTCGAAGCGCATTCCAACTTGTGGAGCGCGGCACTCGCTGAGATCAACTCATCACTCAACCCTGTCTCGCGCCTCGAGCAGTCGGGAAAACTGGCACACACCTCCATTATATTTTTGCAACCGTAACCAAACATGCTTTCACGGAACTCGAAATTGTCAGTGAGCCGCAATTCATCACCGAGGCCACTTCTTCCAAACACCTCGCTCATTCCGCAAATTCCTCGTCGTAGACTGCAACATGCCTCAAGGCTAGCGCCTACACGATTTTCAGAATCACCAGCTCTTGTGCAGTTCCTCCGTATGATGTCCGTCAAGTTAACAACACCCTGGCGCCACATATTTTGTGTCAGAATTCCTCTGCTCCCTTTTTGTGAAATACGCGTAGAGACATTCACTCCCCTAATGGCACATCGGGCGTCATGGGCAACCTCGTCCCAAAAATGAATTTTACTGTTGTTAAGATGCACTAGATCACCATACATGCGCACAGCAGTGCCTTCGGAAAGCCTAAGCGTCCTGTCAGCAGTGCCATCATTATCAACTCCGCAGTTGTCTGTATCAACTGCATCCGAATCATCCACTTCCAGGTCATAGTAATCACTGCCATCGTCTTCATCGTCCTTGGCATCGCCATCATTACCGCTACTCGCTCCAGGTGTCATATCACTGCAGCTGCTAAAGTCATTGATGAACCATTCAAATGTTTCCCGCGCATTCGTTATTTTTTCGTCATTCCTCACAACGTTCTTGTGCCCCAAAGTAAAATTTCCATCCATTCCTTGCACGGACTCGAATGCCGTATAAAAATCCCGCAAAACACTCGCACGAAAACCAGTGTTGGCAGCCAGGGCAGCATTCATGCCTCGGAGAACAGTCTCAATTTTCTCTACCGTGGTGACTAGGGAAGCACGTTCTCTGACAAGGGTATTGGCATTGTGTGGGGATATCGCTCGAACAGATTCGTTTAATTTTTAGCGCCGTCACTTACAACTTCTTTCACGCATCTTGATTTTCTCCAGCGGATTATGGCGCACTTGGCAGCACCACGCTCCAATGGCAACAAAGGGCAACGAGTACACTTTCAATGCATTCAATAGTCGTGAAACGGCGCGCCTATCATCACGCAGTACGCGTAGCGTTGTCATGCGCACAAACATACGCTAAAATTGGTGCCCTGCGCGAGGGTCAGAGTGTATGGAACGGATACCGGCTGCACGCTGCGCTCTTCAGTGAGCCAATGGTGCTAAAGGGGGTGCATCTTGCACTCATGCACGCTGCCTAACGTGAAACTCACGCCATCTTAATGGGCCGCGCTGAGTGACAAGGACTGCTGTCAATCGCTTGGTGGTCGCGCCGGAGTCACACAGGACGCAAATGCACATTCGCATGGCACCGCTGCAGGGACTCCATTGCAGAGTGACTGCTCCACCACCACAGTATGCCGTCACTACGCATGCGCAACAAGTCGTCACCAAACACCTCACGTGTTTTGGGGTCACTGCTTGATGGACTGGCCTTAATTTCGGAGGTATATGGACGCTAAAATGTGTGCCCAAAGGCTCTGTAAGCGCGCATGGCGCCAAGAGTGCAACCCACACTTGAAGGGAGCCCTGGTTGAGGTGAGCTACGAAAAAGAATGACAGGCATTGTGGGTTGAAGTGTGGCGTGCAGAAGCGTGAGAGAGGAATGAACCTGTGCGCATGACAACTGGGAGCTCGATCGACTGTGTAAACTGACGAACGTAAGATGTATTGGGCAGGCTTTAAAAAGTGAAAAAAGAAAGGAACGAAAACGTCAGTTCATTCGCATTACACAAATACGGACACGAACCGCTGTGTGGGAGCCGGGAGGTGTTTGAGCGTTTGGCGGGCGTGCTGTTGTTTAATTTCATCGCTAAAAAGAGAGCGGAAGGAAAGACTCGCACGACCGATGAAAGAAGTTTTACGAAAGAAATGAAATGAAAGGGGAAAACGTTCGTTGCTGTGCGTTGGACAAGGCCATGAGCGAAAGTGTCGGGCATGTTGCGCATGGGCGTCCTTGCTCTTCAAAGTAGGAAAAAATAGCATGATTGGCTCGGTAGGGGAAAGCTATAGAAATTAGCACATGAGCCCATTGATCAGA
>SOPI01000056.1:0-35565 GCA_021307395.1 Trypanosoma vivax | reverse complement strand
GGGCGGCGTGTTTTGGGGAAGCTCTTGCTTTCCATTCTGGCCCGATCGCGTTTTCCACGCAATATGCCTTGGGCGAATGCTGTCCGCTACCGTTGCTATCGATGCTACGCACTTCGAGTGCCTTTACAAGTGATTTCTACCTTCTTGCTGCTGTGCACTCTGATTCATCAGAAACGCCTCGATACGTTTTGGGCAGCGTGTTAAGCCAGCGCCTCGCTTCCCAAGTTTTTGTTTTCTTAATGCCGGTCGTTGGAAACTTGTTATACACGCCGCGCCATCAGTGCTTTTTCGCTGCCCGCACAACGTGGAGTTGTGCTGTGGCAATTGCGTGGCGCTTCTACATTCAGGTATTTGCGTTTTTGCCCCATTCGACGATGATTTGCTAAAAGAGTTTGTGTGTTTCATCCACGTGGGCGCCATTTATTGTTCAGCGATCGTTCATTGCAAAGCCATTGGGTCGGATATTTTTATTCCTGTGGATTATGCTTTTTATATCTCCACAATGACGAGTCCGCTCACTCTTTCTCGCTGCCCGCGTCAGCAACTTGTGTTTCACTTACCACACCTTTCATGCCAATACCTTTTTTGGACCTCACTACATTATGCCCCATTTACCATAATCATCGCTTCCTGGCTCTGTCCACTCACTTGCCAAGATGTGAGAGGCAGTTTCATGCATTATCTCGCTATTCCTACTGAAAACTATGCGCTTCCATTTTGCTAGTGCCATCGACAGTTAGGCTTCAATTTGTCGCGCGACGCACTCTAAATGTGGCATTGTACGCGTTTGTAGCCCACCACAAAAGCACTTTTCTATACTTACCTTTTACTTTGCGCATCTGAAAACCGCAATATCTATCTTTATTGCCCGACCCCACTTGCCCAGCTCACCACACCGCGGCATTGAGTCCCTTCCTGCAATCACCATTGCTATTTTTACCAGCTCTGTTGCAGGTGCGATGGTGCTGGATGTTGTTGTCATGTGGCACCAATTCGCATAGCGGTCCCCTCTTTCTTATCCCGCTGACGGAATGCGAGCACCGCTCCAATGGGACAACACTGCTTTCACGGTTTGCATTGCAACTTTAGCCGCTAGATGGTCACTCGCATTTCGTGCGGACCTGAAATGCCGTAAATTTGTCAGATTATCATGGGAACGCGCCCTGCTTCCTGTAATTTTGTGTATCAGATTAGGGAAATGCTCTAAAAACTCTGTATGTATATGCGCACGTGCATGTGCTTTACATAGCCGCTTACCTGTTCGTTACGTGATTATGGCAATCAAGGGTTGCTTTTGCATCCGCGTGGATCGCGGGAAACGCTGCACGTGCACGAGGGAATAAAATACTTTTCAAAGAAGGGGCGTGTTTGGCATCTGTTCTTTCTGTGGTACCGATGAAGTCGAAGCTGTGTGCGTAGTCACGGAGCAAAGTGGACGGTGATTGGCGCTGGATTAAAATGACCGACGTTACCTGCATCCCTGGAGAGGCCATTGCGCACAATATCGACGTGTTTATTTCAATACTTGAACGTAACCGCAATGGGGCATTGCGCTTATCCGATGATATGGTTGTCCCGGAGGATACTACGATAGGAAGGCACAAGGATCTCGCAGGGTGGCAAGATGCACAAAGAGAGACGCCGAGGATAGAAAAAAACATGAAGCAGTTGAAGCATGTTTGGAATAGAAGTTTGTAAATTTGAGCACTGCAGGTAGTGTAACTGGAGGCAGTTGGGACGCAGAAGCATCTGGCGTTTTCAGATGGTGGCGATTTGATGACTCTCTATTAATTAAGCATGAATCCGCATTAGGCCACCGTTGCTCAGTTTGGCCCAGTGGGTATGGAGGAAGCATTCTGGTTTGTGCAAGGTGTGGAGCAAGCACTAAGAGGACTGTAGCCTGCACGGTCGCCCGTGTGACCTGCGTTGCCCACATTCTACAATTTACTGGATTTAAGAAAGCAGCTGCTCTGCGGCCATAATATTGGGAAAGCCGGGCAGGTATCTGCAGCCCCTGGGTGATGCAAATAAGGATGTCTTCGAAGAGCCAAGTGCAATGCGTTTATTTTCTTGGACTTGGTTTGACCCTCAAAATGTTGACTGGCGTTGTGAAGATAAAGAGTCTTTGTATCCATATTAGCTCGAGCACTATTAGAACTGGGCAGCGCTTTACTAACGGGTCTACTGCTTCACGTGGTCCGGGTACCTATGCCGCCACAAGAGGACACTACCCGGGCTACCAACGACCCTCCCACTGCGGAAACGAATCGACGGCATGCCAACCTGCAGGCATGCAGCTGCAAAACATATCGGGCTTTTCGACCCAGAGATCACAGTGCTCTGTGAATTCCTTAAGGTGCGTAGTGTTTCTTAGGAGGTGCACCCGATGCTGTTTCTTGCTGACCTTGGTACTGGGCTTGCTTTGCGGTCAGTACGGAAGGAGGCATGTCATCAGTAACATGTAGTCGTCATCGCAGTGTCATATGCACGTGTTGATTCAGGCTTGTTTTCCTGTGTTGGCCCATGTGGCCGTGTGCTGCCTCTGCGATAGGATGTTGATCGCCAGAACTGGGCAGCTTATATGGCTAGTGCTGCGCTGAAACAGCTCTTCACTCCCTTCGTCTATCGCCCTTCAACTTCGCGAGGCACTACGTACACTCCATTTCATTCTTCAATCGGCCAAGACTGCGCGTCGTTCCCTTTTGTGTTACATTTGCGCACGTGGACGCTTTCGAAATTATTTGTGCGCACATGTCTACGCAGCGTGCTTGGCACACCACAACAGCTAGCCGTGCCAACTAGGTCCGTGCGCCAGTCAAGATTAAAATCCAAACTTATCTTAGATCTGTTTACGCGATGCCAATTTATTATGCAGACTTCGAGTGCCGGCTCGCTTGCTCGGGTCTCTGCAGTGCCGCGTGCTTTTCGTGCAACATGACGCCGTTTGGTACCGCTGAATTCCTTACCGTTTATTTGGGCCATACTGCGAGCCTATTCGTTTTCCGCCCGTTCGCCTAGACATGTGTGTAGCCGTCGCGACTGCTGTGGTTGTAGAGCCGACGCATTCCCCTTCCTGATCAGCCGTTTCACTGTTTATTGAGGTGCTTGGTCCCTTTTGTGCTGTGCGAAGTCCTGGCATGCAACCGTTTGGCGTGCTGGAAGTGTTGCTTGCCAATGCCATCGATTGCCAGCACGTCACGCATTGCTCGCTTGCAGTGGGCACGCGCTTTTGCTGCGTGTAATGCTGGTTCTCATGCTTGTATCACTGTGGTCCTTCGCTCCATGCTCACGAACTGTGAACGAAATACTCCGCGGCACCCGCGCTAATGATGCCCCGAGAACGGAGAGCAGGAGCGGCGACAAAGCACGAATACCGTCTGTGTATGCACATTGGTCCCTGGTACCTTGTGGATCCGTTCAATGCATCAATAGGCTTATGCGCTTGCACCAGAGGTGCCTTGAATGGCGAATACTGTTTTTGCCACCACTGCCGACGTGCCGCGAGCCTCGCAATGCTGTGTTGTTTCTTATTGGCGCGGCACGATGCGAGAACGCCATTGCATTTATGCAACAGCTTCCAAGATGCCCATGCGAGCAACGTGCCCTGATGGTGACCCTGCCTCCTCGGAAGGCAGCAAATGCACGGTAATACATCCGGTGTGCCGAGCGAATCTTTTTGTGCATGGCTGCGATAATAAGAGGAGTTAGTGTGGTAAAATTTTCGTTGCCACGCACAGGAAACAAGGCCGCTCTTTTCACAAAATGCAATGGGATGCGCGGTGAGATGTGAGTACCATGATGCGTTCTGACAAGAGTATTTTTTCATTGTAATGCCTTTCTCTTGCAAGGGGGAAAAAGTTTTGATAAAACCATGCGGGAAGAGCCGCACGCTGGTGGCTGCCATGTGTTGCTGCACATGTCTGTGTGCCGATCGCTTTGGTGCGATGTGTCATGCTTAAACACTCATGGGATTTTTTTTGCATGATTCTAGGTGCGGGCCGATATTATGCTGTGCACCATGGGTTTGTTCTTCCTTCCTGTCGCCAAAATGGTCCGCGGACCTTCTGACCTCTGCACCTCAGCATCACGACCTTTTGCTGTAATGACAGCGCCACACACTTGCTGCTTAGAGTCTGCCAACGGCCATTCGACCTACGCTGAAGATTAGCTAGCTCTGCTTTGCGGGGCGATGGATCCGTGGCGTCCAGAGCAATAGTTTTGCGCATGGGACTGTCGGCATATCCTTGGCATCGCCATTCGCGAGTGCGGCAGTGTGGGTGTCCTTCTCGCGATTTGCGCCAATAATGTTGTGCAGTACCCCAGGTAGCTTTCTGCATAATTCTTCGGAGGCTACGTGTTTGCGAAGCGCCATGAGGAATGCTCTGCTTGGGCGCATGTGTGAGAGACAATGCTTGCCTGGCATGCCTTGGTGGATTATTTGCAGCAGCGTTTGGATAGGTGTCGTTTAACCGTGCAACGTTAGGCAGGTGCGCTGCTGACCTGCGGCGCTTTGTACCGTGTTTCACCAGCCACTGCAGCGTGTGAGCAAGGCAAGTGGGTGTGACTGGGCTCAATCGCATTGGCTGGATGCCTTATGGACCGTAAACAGCTTGTTTGAACATCCCACAACGTGCTCGGCTGCAGCCACAGCCGCCACTAAAGCGTTGCCGTGGCTAAGGCCTGCTGATGGCGCCCTCACTGATGTGGGAGTGCTGCGCACCCAGGACGCCGAGTCGTTATGCATGGGGCACTTTGAGTTGTGGCAATGCTGCGCTTGTTTTTGTTCAAGCGGCTCCAATCCGTAGCGCTCGCTCATGGGGAACGGCGTCCCTCATTCACAGCGACCGTGTGCGAAGCAAGCAGCCACCGAGCCATCGCGGTGACGTCAGGGAATGTCTTAGCAGAGCCTCATACCGTAACAAGTTTTCTGAAGCCGCGCTGTGACCGAACACTACTACGGTGACATCTTTTGGCATGCCCTGGAGCAATGCAAAGTTTGCCGCCGCATGGCGCTTGACACTGCAGACAAGCTTGTGCCATCGACACTACGTAACACTGGTCAGTGTAGTCTCACGGGGGCCATACGTGGCGCGACACGTGTGCTGTCAACATCGCTTCCAACGCCCTTCTTTCCTGATGCGTGGTAGTACGATTTGCTGTTCGTGCATCCATGCGCATACTTCACACCATACAGCACACGTCACCCGAGTGCTCTTTGTCTTTTGTTGCCAGAACTTCCCACTGTCTTGCTAACTTCTCCGCGATTCCCCGCTTTCGCTGCCTCCCTTGCCTCCCCATTTACACGCTACGCAGTTTTAAGCAGACAAAAAATATATAAAGACTTACTGCAAAGCTTGTCATGCAATCCATGATTTGCATACTACTGCTCGTGGTGGCTGCACTGTGCTGTGATAGCACGGCACACGCAGCCCAGTATTCTGAAACGGACGAAGAGAACCTCTGCAGATTTGGGGCCGTGTACGGACAGCTTATTTCTGGGATGTCATTCCTCAGTTCATTCGCACAACAGAACTACAACGAAACTATCCAGCTCTCCTCACGCGCGTTGAATCTCAATAATCTGGTTGCCATGGATGACGACACAATGCAATCGATAAAGGAAATGGCATACAATGTGGGTGACGATATATATGCGCTGAAGCAGATTGTGAATAGCGAGATAATAGGTATGAGAAACTTTGTGGATAAAATCAAAAACGATTATCAACTGGATTCAGAAGGCAGACGCGTTGCAACAGCGGCAAGCGCCGCCTTCACTCAGTGCTATAACGAACAAACGAACAACTGGAAAACAATGGAAGAAGAATTGGAAGAACTCGCCTCCAATCTGGACACACTCCGAGAAATGATTAAACAGCAGTCAATAAATTCAGATGACGACGAAACTATGGAACAATATATTTCACGCACGATGGGCAATACAGGAATATTTAAGCCGCGAGTGAACGCGGATACATTGGCTGAAACATATGCGTTTCTT
The DNA here is from genome assembly GCA_021307395.1 of Trypanosoma vivax. Classification (NCBI taxonomy): domain Eukaryota; phylum Euglenozoa; class Kinetoplastea; order Trypanosomatida; family Trypanosomatidae; genus Trypanosoma; species Trypanosoma vivax. The sequence goes on along the minus strand of SOPI01000056.1, from coordinate 29,564 downwards.
ATTAAGTCTATAAAGACGTATGTTTATGGCATCAGTCAGAAAAGGACTGAACTGGAATCTGCGGTCATAGGCGTGCTGAAGCCTGCCCTTATTGCCAAAGTTGCCGAGTGCCAGCAATTCTACCGCTCGGTTTCCGTCTCCGCCGCATGACGAACAGAGCTCCGCCAGCGTATCCTGCAAAATATTTGACAACAGGCTGAATGCAATGCAAGCAGGGAGTAATTATTCTGGTTACTTGACATATTTGAACGAAAGATGGGATCGTGCTTCATCAGAGAAGGTGGTGAATGACATAATGAAGATTGCAGGAGGCAGTGGAGGGTTGGTGGAGTTGCTAAGACAGCCGGTTGACTACATTGAGCTCTCACCTCCTGATCGCTATGAGTATAATGCTGGGGTCATTCTCAGCATCGCTGTATTCATTCTTCTTGTTCTTCTCTTTGCATGCACAGCCATTTGTTGTTCAAAACTTTGCAATTGCTGCTCGCGGTCGTGCGAAACTGATCGCAATGCAACGGCAACGGCGTGGTGCTATGAAAGGATGCCTCAGGAAACACAGTTTCCACAAAATTACACCACGGCTGTATACATGGGCAAGCCGGTGTGCACAGTCTGAGACGAGGCCGTCAAGTAAGTGTAGGCATTTTTTTTTTTTTCACCATGTATCTGATTTTTAAGCTTAATGCTCACTTTCCACGTTTTTTTTTCTTTGCCTTCTGTTTCAGGAGCCTCCGATTCCGTCAGCTCCCCATTCGGATCTACAGGCATCGATGAGCTCATAAAATATAATTAAAAAAACGAACACCAAACATGCTGCGGTGGTGCAAGTTGGGCTGCCATAAACCACGGCTCCCAACATGGGTGCATTCGTGACTTGGGGAATATACGGAGGTTACTTGTCGTGCACCCAGTGAACATTAATTAATATAGGGAACAAAATGCGTGTCATCGAAATTTAACTGAGAAAGCAGGGTCGGAGGGCAGTGGGCCATTGCATGGCATGTGGTAACAGCGCTGCTGCTGCGCGCTGCTGCGGGTCGCGAGGAAAAAAAGCGTAGCAGCGCTGGAGCCGGTGCCGATATTAATCTGAATGAGTATCATGGATGTGCTAAGAGACTGTCCGTAGTTCCTCTCTTCTTTTTGGGTGCTTTGTGAGCGCAGGAAGAGCGGCGCGTGTATCTCGCCTGCACTGTATTTTCTTTTCCTTCTTCGCTTTCGTACCTAGCTCCCTTACTCCAATGGTGACGTCGACCTCTAAAACTGTGCCACCTACAGACATTGCAAAGTGGCGTCGCTGCAATCGAGCCCGTTCTGGTATCTGGGTTTGGAGTTGCTATTTGGCACCACTTTGACGTGAAACGAGAGACGGGTTGCGCTGTGTCGCGTGTGGCAGTTCGCATGTGGGAGCGACGACCGCAGCGAACAGGCGCTGCCCCCATTTTGCAAACCCAGTTGCAGAGGCGGGCTACAATGGCTTTGGCTGAACGGATGCGCGAAGTAACTAGCGGAAGCATCGCCTAAACAAAGGCGAGGGCCTGGTAATGACGGCGGGGCGCGAACGCCGGAAGTCGCGTCCCCATTTTTGGTTGTGTAGGATTGCCTCGTGAAGAGCAGGGCTGCACAACTTCGCTCCAGCTTCCTAGTGTTTCAATATGGTGTGCCACCCACGATCGTCCGGCGCCGGTCGTGCTTTTTTCCGTGCCCGTGACAGGACAGTGGCCGGACCTTGCCTGGAGGACCGACCAAGCTCCCATGAATGGTTGTGAGGCCAACCCACAATGATGGTGCCCGACTGATTGCCACCTCCATGTAGCTTGCGAAGCGCCTTTAAGTGTTTCCAGGGCGATTGATGTTCCGGTGGCAAGTGTGCGACCTGGCGTTGCCAGAGCATGCGACAGCCTGTGTCAGCAAGCACGAGGCCGGTGCGCCCTGTGGATGAGCTCGGCCGCGGCAAGGCGAAGGGATGTTTGCTAGGGAACGCACTCTTAGGGCATCTCCGGATCCACGACAGAGCCACATGCCGCGGTGCAAGCAGCTCCGAGCACGCACACGCGACGGTGCCAAGCGTCCGCACAAACGCTCGCTCTTCGCCCATGTCTACCAAACGCAAGGCGGAGAAACGGGATGCATACGGTAAGCCGACCTTTTCTTGCTTGGTGATTGAGAGCGGCGACGTCCCACACACCAGGGCAATTAGTTATTTCGAAGCGCCCGTCCACGGGTCGGATGCGCGAACAAAAAACCAAAAATCATTCACACCTTGTCGTATGTAAATGTGCCTGTATATCCAATGCGGCGTAGTTTTTGTGCAAATAGTTGTTGGGCGTCCCGTGAGACACAAGCCACCAAAGTAGACTGAGCACTTTTGGTGTGCACTCGGCCAAAGACGGGCCACCGTGCCGCCTTTGAACCTTGAAAACGTAAGCCCAACATGGCGCGTGTACGAAACAAAAAGGTACGCCCAAGATGTGCAGGGAACAGCCACGTTCTACGCCGGGTGCATCGCGCCAGATGATCGCATTATCGTTATTTTTCGCCTCTGGCGGCACCGATCATCAAACAGCCGGCCACACGTCTGCAAACCCCGCGCTGACTCCTTTGGTTATTTCGTTGCCATGGCCATTCACTGCCTCCTCGTTGCTGAGCTCGCCACTCGGTGCCGGCGCTTCATGCCAACCGCCTTTGCAGGCGATAGCCAGCATCCTTCTCGTCGGCCCGTCTTGCCTAGCCCCTCTGGGAGTTCGGGAAGCCCCTGGAAAGCATCGGCCGCGTCCGGTGTGTGCTCCCACTCTGTGCGACGGTGTTGAGCGTCGGTTAATCTCTCGGTGGCAGCTGCACCCACGGCTGGCTTCGCCTCAATAATAAGCGGCCGAATAAAAACCATGCAAAACACGTAGCCCCAAAGAAGGTTAGGCATATACACATCCGAGAGGCAGCCAAGGTCGCTTCAAAAGCAACCCTTCTACAAGCTGCGAACCTTGTGCAGCGCAATAAGAGGCCACCTGTCGTGTCGACGAAGCAGCGATGCATCTTGGCTGCTCTGGCGGGCACTGGATCAGCATGACGGCATGCAAGGCGAGTGCCTGGATTCTTCTGTCCATTCTGTGGCGAGGCCGCACAGCGCACCACAGGACTCGCCAGCAGAGTGTGGGAATTGGTGCCACGCTGGGCTCGTGCGCCGCTGCCCTTCGAACGATGCTCGTGCGAAAAACATGCTACTCAAGACGAAAATGGTGGAAATTGCTGTGGATGCTCTGTCTGTTGGCTTTGAAAGCGACGCTGGCGAAATACCTTGGGCGCGCTCGGTTTCCCGTCCAAGCCGCCCTGCCTCGGGGAATCCAGCATCCCTGTGTACCACGACGGCGGCCGGGTTGGCCTTCAAGGCGTGTGCTGTTTCCAAGTTTTGTTTCAATGTCGCACCGACTCTTGTGGGTGCCGGCGAGTGCCGAGCATCAGGCGCAAAATCCTTTTTGGCGGAACAGTGCCGCGACGTTGAGGTCACGGAACCACACGGAAGTCTACCGGACGAGGCGGCCGGGCTGAAAATGCCCGCCTCCTTCGGAACGGGGAGCCGCCCTTCAACCTTCCGCACCGGACGGCAGCTTTTTCAGTGTAAAGCGCCAGATGAAGGCGCTCGTGGCCGCACTCAAAGCACGAGCCAGAATGGCGCCGTGGCAAACGATGCCGCTGAGGGCAATGTCCGGCGAATGCTCCGAATGTTTACAAATGGCAACATTCTACTAGTAGGATGCTGCCCCGCCTTCCGCACAATGGAACATGCATCATCGGCAAAGGGCAAAATGTAATCCCAGGAAAGTTCTAAGACGCAGTGTCGAGTAGGTACACCGCCACGCAACTGAAGAAGGGCGTTTCCACGCCGTCAGTAGCACACAGTGCTGAGGAAATGGAAGAAACAAAAGCGGCCTTGTCACCTAGAAATAAGCAGCACCGTCCAGCAATCGGAGGAATAACAGCGCAAAAAAAAATTACAACCGCCGCCCGAGCAGTAGCATCTGGCGTCAACTAACGGAGTCACGCACCTGCTTCGCCACTACTCCTCGTCACACGTGTCCGTTCACAAGGATCAGCTAGGAAGCCACTGAATGCCTGCTTGCAGAAAGTGTGCGACAGCACGGCACGCTCGCATGTTCCGTGTTGCCAGTGGGTTCGTTGACGCAGTAGGCGTGGTGCAGCGAACGGTGTACCGGTTGGGACGCTCCACAGTTTGGCACCGCACTGGACATGAACGGTCCCACCTACGCCGTGCACACAACATCGATAAAAAACAGCAGTGCGCTGCGCGTATGCGGGAAAGACTGAGCAGCATGACGTCTGGTGACGGGAGATCCAGGGCGACGTACAACTGTGTTCCTTCGAATGCATGTGACGGCCACAACTGCAACCGCGTGCCGCAGCAGGGCACAGCCAGATTGCATCTCTAATGTGCAGACGCACAGCCATTCACACAGCTTCGCACGTCCTGCGACAGGCTACGCGGCACACGAAAGCCGTTCCACCTCACGTATTTCTAGGCAACAAGCACACGGCGGCGCATACAAGCCGCGCCGACGAGCGTCTCCAGCCGGACACTGCAAGCGTGCACCATCAACGCAAAACGGCAAAGTGAGCAGACATCGCGCGCGCGCAACGTCCGACGGCAAACTCGCTCCAGCACGTTTTGCTATCTACGCCTGCCACGCACCATGCAACCATGCTGTGCATGTTCCATACGCACGCCAATCGCACAGCTCCCCAGTGTTCAGTGAGTGTGGCAGTGGCGTGCCAAGGACGTTCCCTACATGCAGCCACCAAAGTGAAACGCTCGCACTCCACTGTGCGACACGTTCTGCAATTTCCTGTCACAGCTGAGGGGTCACCGCACCCGGCACTGCGCTGCCTTCACTGCGCAGCGTTCGTGCAAACAACCCTCCTAGCACATGACCGCGCGGTGCCGCGGCCAATGCACACAGCTGCCGAACATGGCGCACGGGCAGCACATCTCATTTTCCAGACACAGGACCACCGCACAGTCCGTGGGCGCTCACTCGTCATCCGCACTGCCTTGCGACAAAATTGCAGGGACGCACACTGACGGACATGTAAGACAAAAACTATTTAAGAGCGAAATATTGGCTCTATATCAGTACGTGACGGCCAACATGAGTGGGTCTGCCCATGAATACGACTGTTTTAAGTTACAACGGCGTGCATTGAGTTGCATCGTGTTTGTTTTTATGTGCGTTTGTATTACTATCGAGTGCCTACAACGATGGCCCGCGATGCCATAACAATGTAACCATGTGCTTTGTTAAATTTACCATTTTTCATGGTGGAGTTGTTTTGTGTAAAGAGACTGCTTGTTCTCTTACGGCTGGATGGGGCCCAGCGCACGGGTAATGACAAAACTTCCCTTTTACATACTAAAGTAAAGTCTTAATAAATGTTCATGTCCTTATGACACACATGCTTTACACAAGCACATGTAGAAAATTGATTTGTACAACGATTATACTGAGAACTGCACGCAATCACGCCCGTGCGAACAGATGATTGTGCACTGTTTTTTTTTTTTTTTTTTTTTTTTTGTCTATTTACTGCAAACGTTCGCTTATTACTATAAGTTATCTGGCGTCATTGCTTGAATGTTCCATTTTGTGAGAGAAATGGCTATATGAGTTCCATTCAAGCATGCTTAGGCAAACAACCATTTGTCCTGTACCGCTACTACAAAAATTCGCATGCTGATGCTACTACATCACACAACTTGAAGAAAAAGAAATGGCCTAATGTTGGTCAGTGAGCACAAAATAAGAGACTTCACCAGACAATTACACTTTCCGGAAGCCGTATTGTGCTGCTTCTCCCACACGCGCCATTTTTTCTTCCTTTGTGTTGTCCTAGCTCCATGGTTGGTAATGACGGTACTCCAACTCGCGGCAACGTAGTCGCCTTTCGGGCTACGCAGAAGCTCCGTGATAAAAACAAAAACACCCAGCCCGCAGTTGAGACCGCGCGCTTCGCATAAGCGGTCCGGAAATCTGTCCTCCAAGCCTTTTCCCTTTGGAAATGCATCAAGCAGATTTAAGGCGTCACATAACCAGTAGGTCACTTGTGCATGAGTAGTGGAAAACTGAATAGCATAATCTGGATACAAACATATTGCCCTAGTTCAGCAGCGGCATGCAAGACCCAAAGTGACGCTTGTCAGCGGAACAACGGTGGCAGAAACAACTCAACACCATCGTGCCAAGGAAAGCCCGCAAAATTGACAATATGTTTTCTGAAGCTCTGGTGGCAGTGTGGGAATCTGGTTACGAGGCGATAGCGGTAACGTAGTCTATTATTTAGTGCAGTTTTTTTAAATGGCGTTCGTGGACTTCAACCATGTTGCGCAGTTACGTCTTTGCAGATCAATGCACAAGCAACTGCAACCCATCACCCCACTCAACACAAAAATTTACTGCATCCCAGTAGTTCTGTTTGGTGTACTTTACCCTCTGATTGTATTCCTGAAGGTCAGTCGTCAACTGCAAATTACGGCCAGTGGCATGACATAGTTTGCCGCCATTGTGTGGTTTACTGCCGCATCCTACTCCGACTCATATGTATCATTCAATATAATTCTTACAACAGCTGCCAAAGGCACTACCTCAATTTGTGTCTGTGCAGCCAATGCCAACGTACAGCCCAGAAGGTCAAAAGCGCTATAGCACATCATGCAAATAGCAGAAGCGCTTTGGAATGCAACAACGGCTTTATAGATAACGGCAACCTTACTGCCGATGAAGTGGCAAAGTCTAAATGGTGAAAAGAAACAATGTTTGCCGTGCAATAAAGCCACGGACATACGGCAAAACAACTACAACAGAAAAAGCATCTGTTCCCATTTAGCAAGAGACATTTAAGTAGAAACACGTCATGAGGCATAGCAAGATATATTCACCTTCGTAAAAGCAAGACACTCCGCTTCACATGCCACGTAAAAAAGACGTAATCAACACAACACAATTCGTTGTGGTGGAAAAAGAAGAAGATAATCACCAGCTTCACCAGTTTAAGATGGCAGTTTGCGGACCGCGCAAAGAAACGAGTGCGGTCAGTGAAGGTAAGCACGCAGGAACAACACCAGAAAGAGGGAACACCAAAACAGTAGGCTCAGGGTAAACGTTATTATCAATAAGCTTTTGGTATCTAGACAAAGGAGAAAGTTATAAAACATCGAAGCAGAACGTTAAGACAAAAAAAACAAAAAAGTAAAAAGGAAAACACAAACGTATCATATGATTTAAAGCCTAGCACCATACGTTAAGTAACGAGAGAAGTCGCACCACAAAAACACGTGCAAGCGCACATAAAACAAGAAAAAAAAAGTGAAAACATTGGGAAAACAAACATATTGCGACTAGGAAACCTTCTATACACACATATCATAGAATTTCTAACATTTAACTAAATAATAACACTAATTGCAACAGCGAACATGCAGTGAAACACAAAAAAAAGAAAAAAGTCAAGAAAAAAAATAAATAAATATATATGTATGTATACAGGTTTTATTTTTCCACACCTTAACAGAAATATAAAAAAACTAAATATAGAACTGAGCAACAAAAAAGAGGACGAAATCGCACTTTACCTATGTGAGTTTCGATTTGAAAAGAAGCATTTCCTTCGCTGATAAACTGTTTAAGCTTAAATATACGGCGCACACAAAGCAACACAGTAGCTGCAGTCACGGCGGGCGCTCACGGGCACAGGTCCCGCACGCCCTCTCACCACACACGCACCTCCGAACCACGGACGAGGTGAGCCCTTAAACCTCGGTCGGGCACGGCACGCTGCTCGCTCACGCGAGAGTTATCTCCTGCGTCCCACTCACAACGTTTCCAGGCCCTTTCCCATGGGCGCCCTCATACGTGCAGGACGCTCACAAGGACCAGGAGAGTGGAGCCCATTCCCTTTGGGCGCATTGTGGGCCGCACTACCGCCAGCTGACCGTCCGCGCCCTCACCTTCACCTTCGCTTTCACCCTCGCCACCCCACCTCGCCCGCGTCGCCGCTCGACCCGTCCACGCTGCCCCCCCCCTTTGCTGTACTCAGTCCCTTCCAACCCGAACTCACCAAGGTCGCCAGCATCCCCCTTCGTGGGATCCGTGCCACCTCCAGTCGCAGCGCCGCCCGTCGGTGGTGTCCCTGTCACCCCTCGCCTGCAGCATCGGTGGCGGTCTCAGTGGTTGGTGTGACCTTGTGGGCAGCGCAGCAGAGGCAGCCCTGACCTCAGCGGCATGCACCGATGTCTCCACTTCTCAGACGTTCCTCCACATTAGCACGCCTCACATCCGAGCTATCCATAACGTGCCGGATGTGTGCCGCCAGCTCCGCGCACTTTTAACAGTTCGACGGCACGCGCTTCACCTTGCTCCACAGCGACTCCACGACAGCCTTCCAGTTCACGAAACCGTGAAAGTGGCCCTGTCTCGTCGCCTCGCGAAGCAGCATCCGCTCCTCCCTGATGTCGTCCACACACTTCTCCCCGGCTATCTCAAACTCCCCAACCTCACCCAGCTCTGCGTGGAACGTCGCGGCGTCCTCACCTTGGATGGAAACCATAATGTCCTTGTACGCCGCGTTCGCATCGTCTCCGGCCTCCTCCGCCGCGCGATGCGCATCCTTTGTATTCGTCACTGCAACCATCGATCCCAGCCCAAAGCCAGCGCTCTCCAGCGCTGCCAGCCGCTCAAGCAGCACCTCCTCCTCCTCACACGTCCGCCGCCACGTGCTTCAGCGCCAGGAAGATCTCCTTCAGCACACCAAGCCTCCGCTCCACCTCGCAGCCCACCTCCATCCGGTCGTCCAGGACGCGCTTGAGGTCCTTGGCGCTCGCCTGCGCGTTCACCACGGACCGGAAGCTCTCCAGCGCGTTTTCCTTGAGCGTGAAGAACGCCTCCTCCTTCGCCATCGCCTGAACCGCCTGGCGGAGCCTGTCCGCGTACAGTCCGTTGAACCCAGCAATGTGCGCGGCCGAGAAGCGAAGGAGCGACTCCATGTCCGTCCTCAAGTCGCTAACCTGCTGCCCGAATCCCGCAGTTTGAGCTGGGCTCGCCACGCTCGGCTGCAGATTGCACGTGCTCCGGTTCAGCTTGTGTTGGACCTGGAACTGCCCCATCCACCAGCCCAGGGAGTTGTAAATGTGGGACATCGCCCTGGCCATTCGCTCGCTCGAGTCGTACACGTGACGGACCGCGGCGGCCGCGGCGACACGTGCCTCCCGCACACTCTTGTAGTTCCTCACACCGCTGTCCTCGGCCAGGGCAGCAACGTACTTTTCGTGGCCTTGTTGCAGCTCCCGCAGGTGCAGCACATACACTCGTTTTGCGAGCACAACGCGGCTCCGCACGCGCACGCACATGTCCACCACTGGCACCCCCACGACTGCACATCGCCCTCCGTCTTCTGCGTCCCACTGCCAGCCGCCACCCACGACGGCCACAGCAGCGTCGCCAGCAACAACAGGGTGTGCATCCGTGTCCACTCCATGCGTGCTCCTCAAACCTTTGCCCACGTCGTCTAGTCTTGCTTTGCAAACCTCGCGCACCTAGCACAATCTGAGAGAAGGTGGTGAGACGGAAAGATGAGGTCGTACGCACACTGCGACGTGCTGGAACGGGAGGGCAGACGGGCCGGCGCTCACGGGTGCGAGTGGCAGCATCCGCACGGCACACGCAGCGCGTGCAACGGTCCTACGAGCGGCGCGTCGCTCTGCCCTTCCACAAAACCCCGCATTCCAAACAAGTCGCTTCCGGCCCGCACCCGTCCACAGTCACAGCCACTTGCACCAGCCGCGGCAGCTTCGCCCCACCGCTGCGCCGCCAGGCAGTCGCCGGCACGAAGAGAACCAGCACAGACACACTCAGGAGCGGCCGTGCGCAAGGGAGCCGCGGGAACCCCGTCAGCGTACCAGCGCACACACCGACGCCCGCCCGGAGGGGCGACAGACAAGCGGCACCGCAGCTCCACGGCATTGCCGCGGCAAGCGATCCGAGGCACCGCCCGTAGCTCCCCGTCAGGGGGCATTGGCGCGGTGGTCAGAGAGGCCTAGAAGCAGTGAGCGTCTACGGAGAAAGAGAAGGGAGCAGCGAGGGAAGATGGCGCAAGCACGGGAAAACATCACCAGCGTGCGAGTGCCATTTGCCCACGTGGGCGCCGCACACACCACAGCCCAACACCCACTCGCCTCGCAGGCAACCAGCAGCCCCGCGTGGGGGCATTATCACAACGACCGAAATCGCACTTTACCTATGTGAGTTTCGATTTGAAAAGAAGCATTTCCTTCGCTGATAAACTGTTTAAGCTTAAATATACGGCGCACACAAAGCAACACAGTAGCTGCAGACAACAATCACGGCGGGCGCTCACGGGCACAGGTCCCGCGCACGCCCTCTCACCACACACGCACCTCCGAACCACGGACGAGGTGAGCCCTTAAACCTCGGTCGGGCACGGCACGCTGCAGCTCGCTCACGCGAGAGTTATCTCCTGCGTCCACTCACAACGTTTCCAGGCCCTTTCCCATGGGCGCCCTCCCGCGCATCAAAAATACGCGACACCCACACCTGCCACGAGCAGGACGCTCACAAGGACAGCCAGGAGAGTGACCACGAGCCCATTCCCTTTGGGCGCATTGTGGGCCGCACTACCCGGCGCCAGCTGACCGTCCGCGCCCTCACCTTCACCTTCGCTTTCACCCTCGCCCACACCACCTCGCCCGCGTCGCCGCTCGACCCGTCCACGCTGCCCCACCCCCTTTGCTGTACTCAGTCCTTCCAACCCGAACTCACCAAGGTCGCCAGCATCCCCTTCGTGGGATCCGTGCCACCTCCAGTCGCAGCGCCGCCCGTCGGTGGTGTCCCTGTCACCCCCTCGCCTGCAGCATCGGTGGCGGTCTCAGTGGTTGGTGTGACCTTGTGGGCAGCGGCCGCAGCAGAGGCAGCCCTGACCTCAGCGGCATGCACCGATGTCTCCACTTCAACCAGCGACCTGATGGCCCTGGTCAGACGTTCCTCCACATTAGCACGCCTCACATCCGAACTATCCATAACGTGCCGGATGTGTGCCGCCAGCTCCGCGCACCTTACACCCTTCCACTGGTAACAGTTCGACGGCACGATGTTGTCAGCACGCTTCACCTTGCTCCACAGCGACTCCACGACAGCCTTCCAGTTCACGAAACCGTGAAAGTTGTACTGGCCCTGTCTCGTCGCCTCGCGAAGCAGCATCCGCTCCTCCCTGATGTCGTCCACACACTTCTCCCCGGCTATCTCAAACTCCCCAACCTCACCCAGCTCTGCGTGGAACGTCGCGGCGTCCTCACCTTGGATGGAAACCATAATGTCCTTGTACGCCGCGTTCGCATCGTCTCCGGCCTCCTCCGCCGCGCGATGCGCATCCTTTGTATTCGTCACTGCAACCATCGATCCCAGCCAAAGCCAGCGCTCTCCAGCGCTGCCAGCCGCTCAAGCAGCACCTCCTCCCTCCTCACCACGTCCGCCGCCACGTGCTTCAGCGCCAGGAAGATCTCCTTCAGCACACCAAGCCTCCGCTCCACCTCGCAGCCCACCTCCATCCGGTCGTCCAGGACGCGCTTGAGGTCCTTGGCGCTCGCCTGCGCGTTCACCACGGACCGGAAGCTCTCCAGCGCGTTTTCCTTGAGCGTGAAGAACGCCTCCTCCTTCGCCATCGCCTGAACCGCCTGGCGGAGCCTGTCCGCGTACAGTCCGTTGAACCCAGCAATGTGCGCGGCCGAGAAGCGAAGGAGCGACTCCATGTCCGTCCTCAAGTCGCTAACCTGCTGCCCGAATCCCGCAGTTTGAGCTGGGCTCGCCACGCTCGGCTGCAGATTGCACGTGCTCCGGTTCAGCTTGTGTTGGACCTGGAACTGCCCCATCCACCAGCCCAGGGAGTTGTAAATGTGGGACATCGCCCTGGCCATTCGCTCGCTCGAGTCGTACACGTGACGGACCGCGGCGGCCGCGGCGACACGTGCCTCCCGCACACTCTTGTAGTTCCTCACACCGCTGTCCTCGGCCAGGGCAGCAACGTACTTTTCGTGGCCTTGTTGCAGCTCCCGCAGGTGCAGCACATACACTCGTTTTGCGAGCACAACGCGGCTCCGCACGCGCACGCACATGTCCACCACTGGCACCCCCACGACTGCACATCGCCCTCCGTCTTCTGCGTCCCACTGCCAGCCGCCACCCACGACGGCCACAGCAGCGTCGCCAGCAACAACAGGGCGTGCATCCGTGTCCACTCCATGCGTGCTCCTCAAACCTTTGCCCACGTCGTCTAGTCTTGCTTTGCAAACCTCGCGCACCTAGCACAATCTGAGAGAAGGTGGAGAGACGGAAAGATGAGGTCGTACGCACACTGCGACGTGCTGGAACGGGAGGGCAGACGGGCCGCCGCTCACGGGTGCGAGTGGCAGCATCCGCACGGCACACGCAGCGCGTGCAACGGTCCTACGAGCGGCGCGTCGCTCTGCCCTTCCACAAAACCCCGCATTCCAAACAAGTCGCTTCCGCCCCGCACCCGTCCACAGTCACAGCCACTTGCACCAGCCGCGGCAGCTTCGCCCCACCGCTGCGCCCGCCAGGCAGTCGCCGGCACGAAGAGAACCAGCACAGACACACTCAGGAGCGGCCGTGCGCAAGGGAGCCGCGGGAACCCCGTCAGCGTACCAGCGCACACACCGACGCCCGCCCGGAGGGGCGACAGACAAGCGGCACCGCAGCTCCACGGCATTGCCGCGGCAAGCGATCCGAGGCCACCGCCCGTAGCTCCCCGTCAGGGGGCATTGGCGCGGTGGTCAGAGAGGCCTAGAAGCAGTGAGCGTCTACGGAGAAAGAGAAGGGAGCAGCGAGGGAAGATGGCGCAAGCACGGGAAAACATCACCAGCGTGCGAGTGCCATTTGCCCACGTGGGCGCCGCACACACCACAGCCCAACACCCACTCGCCTCGCAGGCAACCAGCAGCCCCGCGTGGGGGCATTATCACAACGACCGAAATCGCACTTTACCTATGTGAGTTTCGATTTGAAAAGAAGCATTTCCTTCGCTGATAAACTGTTTAAGCTTAAATATACGGCGCACACAAAGCAACACAGTAGCTGCAGACAACAATCACGGCGGGCGCTCACGGGCACAGGTCCCGCGCACGCCCTCTCACCACACACGCACCTCCGAACCACGGACGAGGTGAGCCCTTAAACCTCGGTCGGGCACGGCACGCTGCAGCTCGCTCACGCGAGAGTTATCTCCTGCGTCCCACTCACAACGTTTCCAGGCCCTTTCCCATGGGCGCCCTCCCGCGCATCACAAAATACGCGACACCCACACCTGCCACGAGCAGGACGCTCACAAGGACAGCCAGGAGAGTGACCACGAGCCCATTCCCTTTGGGCGCATTGTGGGCCGCACTACCGGCGCCAGCTGACCGTCCGCGCCCTCACCTTCACCTTCGCTTTCACCCTCGCCCACACCCACCTCGCCCGCGTCGCCGCTCGACCCGTCCACGCTGCCCCACCCCTTTGCTGTACTCAGTCCCTTCCAACCCGAACTCACCAAGGTCGCCAGCATCCCCCTTCGTGGGATCCGTGCCACCTCCAGTCGCAGCGCCGCCCGTCGGTGGTGTCCCTGTCACCCCCTCGCCTGCAGCATCGGTGGCGGTCTCAGTGGTTGGTGTGACCTTGTGGGCAGCGGCCGCAGCAGAGGCAGCCCTGACCTCAGCGGCATGCACCGATGTCTCCACTTCAACCAGCGACCTGATGGCCCTGGTCAGACGTTCCTCCACATTAGCACGCCTCACATCCGAGCTATCCATAACGTGCCGGATGTGTGCCGCCAGCTCCGCGCACCTTACACCCTTCCACTGGTAACAGTTCGACGGCACGATGTTGTCAGCACGCTTCACCTTGCTCCACAGCGACTCCACGACAGCCTTCCAGTTCACGAAACCGTGAAAGTTGTACTGGCCCTGTCTCGTCGCCTCGCGAAGCAGCATCCGCTCCTCCCTGATGTCGTCACACACTTCTCCCGGCTATCTCAAACTCCCCAACCTCACCCAGCTCTGCGTGGAACGTCGCGGCGTCCTCACCTTGGATGGAAACCATAATGTCCTTGTACGCCGCGTTCGCATCGTCTCCGGCCTCCTCCGCCGCGCGATGCGCATCCTTTGTATTCGTCACTGCAACCATCGATCCCAGCCCAAAGCCAGCGCTCTCCAGCGCTGCCAGCCGCTCAAGCAGCACCTCCTCCCTCCTCACCACGTCCGCCGCCACGTGCTTCAGCGCCAGGAAGATCTCCTTCAGCACACCAAGCCTCCGCTCCACCTCGCAGCCCACCTCCATCCGGTCGTCCAGGACGCGCTTGAGGTCCTTGGCGCTCGCCTGCGCGTTCACCACGGACCGGAAGCTCTCCAGCGCGTTTTCCTTGAGCGTGAAGAACGCCTCCTCCTTCGCCATCGCCTGAACCGCCTGGCGGAGCCTGTCCGCGTACAGTCCGTTGAACCCAGCAATGTGCGCGGCCGAGAAGCGAAGGAGCGACTCCATGTCCGTCCTCAAGTCGCTAACCTGCTGCCCGAATCCCGCAGTTTGAGCTGGGCTCGCCACGCTCGGCTGCAGATTGCACGTGCTCCGGTTCAGCTTGTGTTGGACCTGGAACTGCCCCATCCACCAGCCCAGGGAGTTGTAAATGTGGGACATCGCCCTGGCCATTCGCTCGCTCGAGTCGTACACGTGACGGACCGCGGCGGCCGCGGCGACACGTGCCTCCCGCACACTCTTGTAGTTCCTCACACCGCTGTCCTCGGCCAGGGCAGCAACGTACTTTTCGTGGCCTTGTTGCAGCTCCCGCAGGTGCAGCACATACACTCGTTTTGCGAGCACAACGCGGCTCCGCACGCGCACGCACATGTCCACCCACTGGCACCCCCACGACTGCACATCGCCCTCCGTCTTCTGCGTCCCACTGCCAGCCGCCACCCACGACGGCCACAGCAGCGTCGCCAGCAACAACAGGGCGTGCATCCGTGTCCACTCCATGCGTGCTCCTCAAACCTTTGCCCACGTCGTCTAGTCTTGCTTTGCAAACCTCGCGCACCTAGCACAATCTGAGAGAAGGTGGAGAGACGGAAAGATGAGGTCGTACGCACACTGCGACGTGCTGGAACGGGAGGGCAGACGGGCCGCCGCTCACGGGTGCGAGTGGCAGCATCCGCACGGCACACGCAGCGCGTGCAACGGCCTACGAGCGGCGCGTCGCTCTGCCCTTCCACAAAACCCCGCATTCCAAACAAGTCGCTTCCGCCCCGCACCCGTCCACAGTCACAGCCACTTGCACCAGCCGCGGCAGCTTCGCCCCACCGCTGCGCCCGCCAGGCAGTCGCCGGCACGAAGAGAACCAGCACAGACACACTCAGGAGCGGCCGTGCGCAAGGGAGCCGGAACCCCGTCAGCGTACCAGCGCACACACCGACGCCCGCCCGGAGGGGCGACAGACAAGCGGCACCGCAGCTCCACGGCATTGCCGCGGCAAGCGATCCGAGGCCACCGCCCGTAGCTCCCCGTCAGGGGGCATTGGCGCGGTGGTCAGAGAGGCCTAGAAGCAGTGAGCGTCTACGGAGAAAGAGAAGGGAGCAGCGAGGGAAGATGGCGCAAGCACGGGAAAACATCACCAGCGTGCGAGTGCCATTTGCCCACGTGGGCGCCGCACACACCACAGCCCAACACCCACTCGCCTCGCAGGCAACCAGCAGCCCCGCGTGGGGCATTATCACAACGACCGAAATCGCACTTTACCTATGTGAGTTTCGATTTGAAAAGAAGCATTTCCTTCGCTGATAAACTGTTTAAGCTTAAATATACGGCGCACACAAAGCAACACAGTAGCTGCAGACAACAATCACGGCGGGCGCTCACGGGCACAGGTCCCGCGCACGCCCTCTCACCACACACGCACCTCCGAACCACGGACGAGGTGAGCCCTTAAACCTCGGTCGGGCACGGCACGCTGCAGCTCGCTCACGCGAGAGTTATCTCCTGCGTCCCACTCACAACGTTTCCAGGCCCTTTCCCATGGGCGCCCTCCCGCGCATCACAAAATACGCGACACCCACACCTGCCACGAGCAGGACGCTCACAAGGACAGCCAGGAGAGTGACCACGAGCCCATTCCCTTTGGGCGCATTGTGGGCCGCACTACCCGGCGCCAGCTGACCGTCCGCGCCCTCACCTTCACCTTCGCTTTCACCCTCGCCCACACCCACCTCGCCCGCGTCGCCGCTCGACCCGTCCACGCTGCCCCACCCCCTTTGCTGTACTCAGTCCCTTCCAACCCGAACTCACCAAGGTCGCCAGCATCCCCCTTCGTGGATCCGTGCCACCTCCAGTCGCAGCGCCGCCCGTCGGTGGTGTCCCTGTCACCCCCTCGCCTGCAGCATCGGTGGCGGTCTCAGTGGTTGGTGTGACCTTGTGGGCAGCGGCCGCAGCAGAGGCAGCCCTGACCTCAGCGGCATGCACCGATGTCTCCACTTCAACCAGCGACCTGATGGCCCTGGTCAGACGTTCCTCCACATTAGCACGCCTCACATCCGAGCTATCCATAACGTGCCGGATGTGTGCCGCCAGCTCCGCGCACCTTACACCCTTCCACTGGTAACAGTTCGACGGCACGATGTTGTCAGCACGCTTCACCTTGCTCCACAGCGACTCCACGACAGCCTTCCAGTTCACGAAACCGTGAAAGTTGTACTGGCCCTGTCTCGTCGCCTCGCGAAGCAGCATCCGCTCCTCCCTGATGTCGTCCACACACTTCTCCCCGGCTATCTCAAACTCCCCAACCTCACCCAGCTCTGCGTGGAACGTCGCGGCGTCCTCACCTTGGATGGAAACCATAATGTCCTTGTACGCCGCGTTCGCATCGTCTCCGGCCTCCTCCGCCGCGCGATGCGCATCCTTTGTATTCGTCACTGCAACCATCGATCCCAGCCCAAAGCCAGCGCTCTCCAGCGCTGCCAGCCGCTCAAGCAGCACCTCCTCCCTCCTCACCACGTCCGCCGCCACGTGCTTCAGCGCCAGGAAGATCTCCTTCAGCACACCAAGCCTCCGCTCCACCTCGCAGCCCACCTCCATCCGGTCGTCCAGGACGCGCTTGAGGTCCTTGGCGCTCGCCTGCGCGTTCACCACGGACCGGAAGCTCTCCAGCGCGTTTTCCTTGAGCGTGAAGAACGCCTCCTCCTTCGCCATCGCCTGAACCGCCTGGCGGAGCCTGTCCGCGTACAGTCCGTTGAACCCAGCAATGTGCGCGGCCGAGAAGCGAAGGAGCGACTCCATGTCCGTCCTCAAGTCGCTAACCTGCTGCCCGAATCCCGCAGTTTGAGCTGGGCTCGCCACGCTCGGCTGCAGATTGCACGTGCTCCGGTTCAGCTTGTGTTGGACCTGGAACTGCCCCATCCACCAGCCCAGGGAGTTGTAAATGGGACATCGCCCTGGCCATTCGCTCGCTCGAGTCGTACACGTGACGGACCGCGGCGGCCGGCGACACGTGCCTCCCGCACACTCTTGTAGTTCCTCACACCGCTGTCCTCGGCCAGGGCAGCAACGTACTTTTCGTGGCCTTGTTGCAGCTCCCGCAGGTGCAGCACATACACTCGTTTTGCGAGCACAACGCGGCTCCGCACGCGCACGCACATGTCCACCCACTGGCACCCCACGACTGCACATCGCCCTCCGTCTTCTGCGTCCCACTGCCAGCCGCCACCCACGACGGCCACAGCAGCGTCGCCAGCAACAACAGGGCGTGCATCCGTGTCCACTCCATGCGTGCTCCTCAAACCTTTGCCCACGTCGTCTAGTCTTGCTTTGCAAACCTCGCGCACCTAGCACAATCTGAGAGAAGGTGGAGAGACGGAAAGATGAGGTCGTACGCACACTGCGACGTGCTGGAACGGGAGGGCAGACGGGCCGCCGCTCACGGGTGCGAGTGGCAGCATCCGCACGGCACACGCAGCGCGTGCAACGGCCCTACGAGCGGCGCGTCGCTCTGCCCTTCCACAAAACCCCGCATTCCAAACAAGTCGCTTCCGCCCGCACCCGTCCACAGTCACAGCCACTTGCACCAGCCGCGGCAGCTTCGCCCCACCGCTGCGCCCGCCAGGCAGTCGCCGGCACGAAGAGAACCAGCACAGACACACTCAGGAGCGGCCGTGCGCAAGGGAGCCGCGGGAACCCCGTCAGCGTACCAGCGCACACACCGACGCCCGCCCGGGGGCGACAGACAAGCGGCACCGCAGCTCCACGGCATTGCCGCGGCAAGCGATCCGAGCCACCGCCCGTAGCTCCCCGTCAGGGGCATTGGCGCGGTGGTCAGAGAGGCCTAGAAGCAGTGAGCGTCTACGGAGAAAGAGAAGGGAGCAGCGAGGGAAGATGGCGCAAGCACGGGAAAACATCACCAGCGTGCGAGTGCCATTTGCCCACGTGGGCGCCGCACACACCACAGCCCAACACCACTCGCCTCGCAGGCAACCAGCAGCCCCGCGTGGGGGCATTATCACAACGACCGAAATCGCACTTTACCTATGTGAGTTTCGATTTGAAAAGAAGCATTTCCTTCGCTGATAAACTGTTTAAGCTTAAATATACGGCGCACACAAAGCAACACAGTAGCTGCAGACAACAATCACGGCGGGCGCTCACGGGCACAGGTCCCGCGCACGCCCTCACCACACACGCACCTCCGAACCAGGACGAGGTGAGCCCTTAAACCTCGGTCGGGCACGGCACGCTGCAGCTCGCTCACGCGAGAGTTATCTCCTGCGTCCCACTCACAACGTTTCCAGGCCCTTTCCCATGGGCGCCCTCCCGCGCATCACAAAATACGCGACACCCACACCTGCCACGAGCAGGACGCTCACAAGGACAGCCAGGAGAGTGACCACGA
The DNA here is from genome assembly GCA_021307395.1 of Trypanosoma vivax. NCBI lineage: Eukaryota > Euglenozoa > Kinetoplastea > Trypanosomatida > Trypanosomatidae > Trypanosoma > Trypanosoma vivax. The sequence goes on along the minus strand of SOPI01000056.1, from coordinate 10,571 downwards.
GCCCATTCCCTTTGGGCGCATTGTGGGCCGCACTACCCGGCGCCAGCTGACCGTCCGCGCCCTCACCTTCACCTTCGCTTTCACCCTCGCCCACACCCACCTCGCCCGCGTCGCCGCTCGACCCGTCCACGCTGCCCCCACCCCTTTGCTGTACTCAGTCCCTTCCAACCCGAACTCACCAAGGTCGCCAGCATCCCCCTTCGTGGGATCCGTGCCACCTCCAGTCGCAGCGCCGCCCGTCGGTGGTGTCCCTGTCACCCCCTCGCCTGCAGCATCGGTGGCGGTCTCAGTGGTTGGTGTGACCTTGTGGGCAGCGGCCGCAGCAGAGGCAGCCCTGACCTCAGCGGCATGCACCGATGTCTCCACTTCAACCAGCGACCTGATGGCCCTGGTCAGACGTTCCTCCACATTAGCACGCCTCACATCCGAGCTATCCATAACGTGCCGGATGTGTGCCGCCAGCTCCGCGCACCTTACACCCTTCCACTGGTAACAGTTCGACGGCACGATGTTGTCAGCACGCTTCACCTTGCTCCACAGCGACTCCACGACAGCCTTCCAGTTCACGAAACCGTGAAAGTTGTACTGGCCCTGTCTCGTCGCCTCGCGAAGCAGCATCCGCTCCTCCCTGATGTCGTCCACACACTTCTCCCCGGCTATCTCAAACTCCCCAACCTCACCCAGCTCTGCGTGGAACGTCGCGGCGTCCTCACCTTGGATGGAAACCATAATGTCCTTGTACGCCGCGTTCGCATCGTCTCCGGCCTCCTCCGCCGCGCGATGCGCATCCTTTGTATTCGTCACTGCAACCATCGATCCCAGCCCAAAGCCAGCGCTCTCCAGCGCTGCCAGCCGCTCAAGCAGCACCTCCTCCCTCCTCACCACGTCCGCCGCCACGTGCTTCAGCGCCAGGAAGATCTCCTTCAGCACACCAAGCCTCCGCTCCACCTCGCAGCCCACCTCCATCCGGTCGTCCAGGACGCGCTTGAGGTCCTTGGCGCTCGCCTGCGCGTTCACCACGGACCGGAAGCTCTCCAGCGCGTTTTCCTTGAGCGTGAAGAACGCCTCCTCCTTCGCCATCGCCTGAACCGCCTGGCGGAGCCTGTCCGCGTACAGTCCGTTGAACCCAGCAATGTGCGCGGCCGAGAAGCGAAGGAGCGACTCCATGTCCGTCCTCAAGTCGCTAACCTGCTGCCCGAATCCCGCAGTTTGAGCTGGGCTCGCCACGCTCGGCTGCAGATTGCACGTGCTCCGGTTCAGCTTGTGTTGGACCTGGAACTGCCCCATCCACCAGCCCAGGGAGTTGTAAATGTGGGACATCGCCCTGGCCATTCGCTCGCTCGAGTCGTACACGTGACGGACCGCGGCGGCCGCGGCGACACGTGCCTCCCGCACACTCTTGTAGTTCCTCACACCGCTGTCCTCGGCCAGGGCAGCAACGTACTTTTCGTGGCCTTGTTGCAGCTCCCGCAGGTGCAGCACATACACTCGTTTTGCGAGCACAACGCGGCTCCGCACGCGCACGCACATGTCCACCCACTGGCACCCCCACGACTGCACATCGCCCTCCGTCTTCTGCGTCCCACTGCCAGCCGCCACCCACGACGGCCACAGCAGCGTCGCCAGCAACAACAGGGTGCATCCGTGTCCACTCCATGCGTGCTCCTCAAACCTTTGCCCACGTCGTCTAGTCTTGCTTTGCAAACCTCGCGCACCTAGCACAATCTGAGAGAAGGTGGAGAGACGGAAAGATGAGGTCGTACGCACACTGCGACGTGCTGGAACGGGAGGGCAGACGGGCCGCCGCTCACGGGTGCGAGTGGCAGCATCCGCACGGCACACGCAGCGCGTGCAACGGCCCTACGAGCGGCGCGTCGCTCTGCCCTTCCACAAAACCCCGCATTCCAAACAGTCGCTTCCGCCCCGCACCCGTCCACAGTCACAGCCACTTGCACCAGCCGCGGCAGCTTCGCCCCACCGCTGCGCCCGCCAGGCAGTCGCCGGCACGAAGAGAACCAGCACAGACACACTCAGGAGCGGCCGTGCGCAAGGAGCCGCGGGAACCCCGTCAGCGTACCAGCGCACACACCGACGCCCGCCCGGAGGGGCGACAGACAAGCGGCACCGCAGCTCCACGGCATTGCCGCGGCAAGCGATCCGAGGCCACCGCCCGTAGCTCCCGTCAGGGGGCATTGGCGCGGTGGTCAGAGAGGCCTAGAAGCAGTGAGCGTCTACGGAGAAAGAGAAGGGAGCAGCGAGGGAAGATGGCGCAAGCACGGGAAAACATCACCAGCGTGCGAGTGCCATTTGCCCACGTGGGCGCCGCACACACCACAGCCCAACACCCACTCGCCTCGCAGGCAACCAGCAGCCCCGCGTGGGGGCATTATCACAACGACCGAAATCGCACTTTACCTATGTGAGTTTCGATTTGAAAAGAAGCATTTCCTTCGCTGATAAACTGTTTAAGCTTAAATATACGGCGCACACAAAGCAACACAGTAGCTGCAGACAACAATCACGGCGGGCGCTCACGGGCACAGGTCCCGCGCACGCCCTCTCACCACACACGCACCTCCGAACCACGGACGAGGTGAGCCCTTAAACCTCGGTCGGGCACGGCACGCTGCAGCTCGCTCACGCGAGAGTTATCTCCTGCGTCCCACTCACAACGTTTCCAGGCCCTTTCCCATGGGCGCCCTCCCGCGCATCACAAAATACGCGACACCCACACCTGCCACGAGCAGGACGCTCACAAGGACAGCCAGGAGAGTGACCACGAGCCCATTCCCTTTGGGCGCATTGTGGGCCGCACTACCCGGCGCCAGCTGACCGTCCGCGCCCTCACCTTCACCTTCGCTTTCACCCTCGCCCACACCCACCTCGCCCGCGTCGCCGCTCGACCCGTCCACGCTGCCCCCACCCCCTTTGCTGTACTCAGTCCCTTCCAACCCGAACTCACCAAGGTCGCCAGCATCCCCCTTCGTGGGATCCGTGCCACCTCCAGTCGCAGCGCCGCCCGTCGGTGGTGTCCCTGTCCCCCCTCGCCTGCAGCATCGGTGGCGGTCTCAGTGGTTGGTGTGACCTTGTGGGCAGCGGCCGCAGCAGAGGCAGCCCTGACCTCAGCGGCATGCACCGATGTCTCCACTTCAACCAGCGACCTGATGGCCCTGGTCAGACGTTCCTCCACATTAGCACGCCTCACATCCGAGCTATCCATAACGTGCCGGATGTGTGCCGCCAGCTCCGCGCACCTTACACCCTTCCACTGGTAACAGTTCGACGGCACGATGTTGTCAGCACGCTTCACCTTGCTCCACAGCGACTCCACGACAGCCTTCCAGTTCACGAAACCGTGAAAGTTGTACTGGCCCTGTCTCGTCGCCTCGCGAAGCAGCATCCGCTCCTCCCTGATGTCGTCCACACACTTCTCCCCGGCTATCTCAAACTCCCCAACCTCACCCAGCTCTGCGTGGAACGTCGCGGCGTCCTCACCTTGGATGGAAACCATAATGTCCTTGTACGCCGCGTTCGCATCGTCTCCGGCCTCCTCCGCCGCGCGATGCGCATCCTTTGTATTCGTCACTGCAACCATCGATCCCAGCCCAAAGCCAGCGCTCTCCAGCGCTGCCAGCCGCTCAAGCAGCACCTCCTCCCTCCTCACCACGTCCGCCGCCACGTGCTTCAGCGCCAGGAAGATCTCCTTCAGCACACCAAGCCTCCGCTCCACCTCGCAGCCCACCTCCATCCGGTCGTCCAGGACGCGCTTGAGGTCCTTGGCGCTCGCCTGCGCGTTCACCACGGACCGGAAGCTCTCCAGCGCGTTTTCCTTGAGCGTGAAGAACGCCTCCTCCTTCGCCATCGCCTGAACCGCCTGGCGGAGCCTGTCCGCGTACAGTCCGTTGAACCCAGCAATGTGCGCGGCCGAGAAGCGAAGGAGCGACTCCATGTCCGTCCTCAAGTCGCTAACCTGCTGCCCGAATCCCGCAGTTTGAGCTGGGCTCGCCACGCTCGGCTGCAGATTGCACGTGCTCCGGTTCAGCTTGTGTTGGACCTGGAACTGCCCCATCCACCAGCCCAGGGAGTTGTAAATGTGGGACATCGCCCTGGCCATTCGCTCGCTCGAGTCGTACACGTGACGGACCGCGGCGGCCGCGGCGACACGTGCCTCCCGCACACTCTTGTAGTTCCTCACACCGCTGTCCTCGGCCAGGGCAGCAACGTACTTTTCGTGGCCTTGTTGCAGCTCCCGCAGGTGCAGCACATACACTCGTTTTGCGAGCACAACGCGGCTCCGCACGCGCACGCACATGTCCACCCACTGGCACCCCCACGACTGCACATCGCCCTCCGTCTTCTGCGTCCCACTGCCAGCCGCCACCCACGACGGCCACAGCAGCGTCGCCAGCAACAACAGGGCGTGCATCCGTGTCCACTCCATGCGTGCTCCTCAAACCTTTGCCCACGTCGTCTAGTCTTGCTTTGCAAACCTCGCGCACCTAGCACAATCTGAGAGAAGGTGGAGAGACGGAAAGATGAGGTCGTACGCACACTGCGACGTGCTGGAACGGGAGGGCAGACGGGCCGCCGCTCACGGGTGCGAGTGGCAGCATCCGCACGGCACACGCAGCGCGTGCAACGGCCCTACGAGCGGCGCGTCGCTCTGCCCTTCCACAAAACCCCGCATTCCAAACAAGTCGCTTCCGCCCCGCACCCGTCCACAGTCACAGCCACTTGCACCAGCCGCGGCAGCTTCGCCCCACCGCTGCGCCCGCCAGGCAGTCGCCGGCACGAAGAGAACCAGCACAGACACACTCAGGAGCGGCCGTGCGCAAGGGAGCCGCGGGAACCCCGTCAGCGTACCAGCGCACACACCGACGCCCGCCCGGAGGGGCGACAGACAAGCGGCACCGCAGCTCCACGGCATTGCCGCGGCAAGCGATCCGAGGCCACCGCCCGTAGCTCCCCGTCAGGGGGCATTGGCGCGGTGGTCAGAGAGGCCTAGAAGCAGTGAGCGTCTACGGAGAAAGAGAAGGGAGCAGCGAGGGAAGATGGCGCAAGCACGGGAAAACATCACCAGCGTGCGAGTGCCATTTGCCCACGTGGGCGCCGCACACACCACAGCCCAACACCCACTCGCCTCGCAGGCAACCAGCAGCCCCGCGTGGGGGCATTATCACAACGACCGAAATCGCACTTTACCTATGTGAGTTTCGATTTGAAAAGAAGCATTTCCTTCGCTGATAAACTGTTTAAGCTTAAATATACGGCGCACACAAAGCAACACAGTAGCTGCAGACAACAATCACGGCGGGCGCTCACGGGCACAGGTCCCGCGCACGCCCTCTCACCACACACGCACCTCCGAACCACGGACGAGGTGAGCCCTTAAACCTCGGTCGGGCACGGCACGCTGCAGCTCGCTCACGCGAGAGTTATCTCCTGCGTCCCACTCACAACGTTTCCAGGCCCTTTCCCATGGGCGCCCTCCCGCGCATCACAAAATACGCGACACCCACACCTGCCACGAGCAGGACGCTCACAAGGACAGCCAGGAGAGTGACCACGAGCCCATTCCCTTTGGGCGCATTGTGGGCCGCACTACCCGGCGCCAGCTGACCGTCCGCGCCCTCACCTTCACCTTCGCTTTCACCCTCGCCCACACCCACCTCGCCCGCGTCGCCGCTCGACCCGTCCACGCTGCCCCCACCCCCTTTGCTGTACTCAGTCCCTTCCAACCCGAACTCACCAAGGTCGCCAGCATCCCCCTTCGTGGGATCCGTGCCACCTCCAGTCGCAGCGCCGCCCGTCGGTGGTGTCCCTGTCACCCCCTCGCCTGCAGCATCGGTGGCGGTCTCAGTGGTTGGTGTGACCTTGTGGGCAGCGGCCGCAGCAGAGGCAGCCCTGACCTCAGCGGCATGCACCGATGTCTCCACTTCAACCAGCGACCTGATGGCCCTGGTCAGACGTTCCTCCACATTAGCACGCCTCACATCCGAGCTATCCATAACGTGCCGGATGTGTGCCGCCAGCTCCGCGCACCTTACACCCTTCCACTGGTAACAGTTCGACGGCACGATGTTGTCAGCACGCTTCACCTTGCTCCACAGCGACTCCACGACAGCCTTCCAGTTCACGAAACCGTGAAAGTTGTACTGGCCCTGTCTCGTCGCCTCGCGAAGCAGCATCCGCTCCTCCCTGATGTCGTCCACACACTTCTCCCCGGCTATCTCAAACTCCCCAACCTCACCCAGCTCTGCGTGGAACGTCGCGGCGTCCTCACCTTGGATGGAAACCATAATGTCCTTGTACGCCGCGTTCGCATCGTCTCCGGCCTCCTCCGCCGCGCGATGCGCATCCTTTGTATTCGTCACTGCAACCATCGATCCCAGCCCAAAGCCAGCGCTCTCCAGCGCTGCCAGCCGCTCAAGCAGCACCTCCTCCCTCCTCACCACGTCCGCCGCCACGTGCTTCAGCGCCAGGAAGATCTCCTTCAGCACACCAAGCCTCCGCTCCACCTCGCAGCCCACCTCCATCCGGTCGTCCAGGACGCGCTTGAGGTCCTTGGCGCTCGCCTGCGCGTTCACCACGGACCGGAAGCTCTCCAGCGCGTTTTCCTTGAGCGTGAAGAACGCCTCCTCCTTCGCCATCGCCTGAACCGCCTGGCGGAGCCTGTCCGCGTACAGTCCGTTGAACCCAGCAATGTGCGCGGCCGAGAAGCGAAGGAGCGACTCCATGTCCGTCCTCAAGTCGCTAACCTGCTGCCCGAATCCCGCAGTTTGAGCTGGGCTCGCCACGCTCGGCTGCAGATTGCACGTGCTCCGGTTCAGCTTGTGTTGGACCTGGAACTGCCCCATCCACCAGCCCAGGGAGTTGTAAATGTGGGACATCGCCCTGGCCATTCGCTCGCTCGAGTCGTACACGTGACGGACCGCGGCGGCCGCGGCGACACGTGCCTCCCGCACACTCTTGTAGTTCCTCACACCGCTGTCCTCGGCCAGGGCAGCAACGTACTTTTCGTGGCCTTGTTGCAGCTCCCGCAGGTGCAGCACATACACTCGTTTTGCGAGCACAACGCGGCTCCGCACGCGCACGCACATGTCCACCCACTGGCACCCCCACGACTGCACATCGCCCTCCGTCTTCTGCGTCCCACTGCCAGCCGCCACCCACGACGGCCACAGCAGCGTCGCCAGCAACAACAGGGCGTGCATCCGTGTCCACTCATGCGTGCTCCTCAAACCTTTGCCCACGTCGTCTAGTCTTGCTTTGCAAACCTCGCGCACCTAGCACAATCTGAGAGAAGGTGGAGAGACGGAAAGATGAGGTCGTACGCACACTGCGACGTGCTGGAACGGGAGGGCAGACGGGCCGCCGCTCACGGGTGCGAGTGGCAGCATCCGCACGGCACACGCAGCGCGTGCAACGGCCCTACGAGCGGCGCGTCGCTCTGCCCTTCCACAAAAACCCCGCATTCCAAACAAGTCGCTTCCGCCCGCACCCGTCCACAGTCACAGCCACTTGCACCAGCCGCGGCAGCTTCGCCCCACCGCTGCGCCCGCCAGGCAGTCGCCGGCACGAAGAGAACCAGCACAGACACACTCAGGAGCGGCCGTGCGCAAGGGAGCCGCGGAACCCCGTCAGCGTACCAGCGCACACACCGACGCCCGCCCGGAGGGGCGACAGACAAGCGGCACCGCAGCTCCACGGCATTGCCGCGGCAAGCGATCCGAGGCCACCGCCCGTAGCTCCCCGTCAGGGGGCATTGGCGCGGTGGTCAGAGAGGCCTAGAAGCAGTGAGCGTCTACGGAGAAAGAGAAGGGAGCAGCGAGGGAAGATGGCGCAAGCACGGGAAAACATCACCAGCGTGCGAGTGCCATTTGCCCACGTGGGCGCCGCACACACCACAGCCCAACACCCACTCGCCTCGCAGGCAACCAGCAGCCCCGCGTGGGGGCATTATCACAACGACCGAAATCGCACTTTACCTATGTGAGTTTCGATTTGAAAAGAAGCATTTCCTTCGCTGATAAACTGTTTAAGCTTAAATATACGGCGCACACAAAGCAACACAGTAGCTGCAGACAACAATCACGGCGGCGCTCACGGGCACAGGTCCCGCGCACGCCCTCTCACCACACACGCACCTCCGAACCACGGACGAGGTGAGCCCTTAAACCTCGGTCGGGCACGGCACGCTGCAGCTCGCTCACGCGAGAGTTATCTCCTGCGTCCCACTCACAACGTTTCCAGGCCCTTTCCCATGGGCGCCCTCCCGCGCATCACAAAATACGCGACACCCACACCTGCCACGAGCAGGACGCTCACAAGGACAGCCAGGAGAGTGACCACGAGCCCATTCCCTTTGGGCGCATTGTGGGCCGCACTACCCGGCGCCAGCTGACCGTCCGCGCCCTCACCTTCACCTTCGCTTTCACCCTCGCCCACACCCACCTCGCCGCGCGTCGCCGCTCGACCCGTCCACGCTGCCCCCACCCCCTTTGCTGTACTCAGTCCCTTCCAACCCGAACTCACCAAGGTCGCCAGCATCCCCCTTCGTGGGATCCGTGCCACCTCCAGTCGCAGCGCCGCCCGTCGGTGGTGTCCCTGTCACCCCCTCGCCTGCAGCATCGGTGGCGGTCTCAGTGGTTGGTGTGACCTTGTGGGCAGCGGCCGCAGCAGAGGCAGCCCTGACCTCAGCGGCATGCACCGATGTCTCCACTTCAACCAGCGACCTGATGGCCCTGGTCAGACGTTCCTCCACATTAGCACGCCTCACATCCGAGCTATCCATAACGTGCCGGATGTGTGCCGCCAGCTCCGCGCACCTTACACCCTTCCACTGGTAACAGTTCGACGGCACGATGTTGTCAGCACGCTTCACCTTGCTCCACAGCGACTCCACGACAGCCTTCCAGTTCACGAAACCGTGAAAGTTGTACTGGCCCTGTCTCGTCGCCTCGCGAAGCAGCATCCGCTCCTCCCTGATGTCGTCCACACACTTCTCCCCGGCTATCTCAAACTCCCCAACCTCACCCAGCTCTGCGTGGAACGTCGCGGCGTCCTCACCTTGGATGGAAACCATAATGTCCTTGTACGCCGCGTTCGCATCGTCTCCGGCCTCCTCCGCCGCGCGATGCGCATCCTTTGTATTCGTCACTGCAACCATCGATCCCAGCCCAAAGCCAGCGCTCTCCAGCGCTGCCAGCCGCTCAAGCAGCACCTCCTCCCTCCTCACCACATCCGCCGCCACGTGCTTCAGCGCCAGGAAGATCTCCTTCAGCACACCAAGCCTCCGCTCCACCTCGCAGCCCACCTCCATCCGGTCGTCCAGGACGCGCTTGAGGTCCTTGGCGCTCGCCTGCGCGTTCACCACGGACCGGAAGCTCTCCAGCGCGTTTTCCTTGAGCGTGAAGAACGCCTCCTCCTTCGCCATCGCCTGAACCGCCTGGCGGAGCCTGTCCGCGTACAGTCCGTTGAACCCAGCAATGTGCGCGGCCGAGAAGCGAAGGAGCGACTCCATGTCCGTCCTCAAGTCGCTAACCTGCTGCCCGAATCCCGCAGTTTGAGCTGGGCTCGCCACGCTCGGCTGCAGATTGCACGTGCTCCGGTTCAGCTTGTGTTGGACCTGGAACTGCCCCATCCACCAGCCCAGGGAGTTGTAAATGTGGGACATCGCCCTGGCCATTCGCTCGCTCGAGTCGTACACGTGACGGACCGCGGCGGCCGCGGCGACACGTGCCTCCCGCACACTCTTGTAGTTCCTCACACCGCTGTCCTCGGCCAGGGCAGCAACGTACTTTTCGTGGCCTTGTTGCAGCTCCCGCAGGTGCAGCACATACACTCGTTTTGCGAGCACAACGCGGCTCCGCACGCGCACGCACATGTCCACCCACTGGCACCCCCACGACTGCACATCGCCCTCCGTCTTCTGCGTCCCACTGCCAGCCGCCACCCACGACGGCCACAGCAGCGTCGCCAGCAACAACAGGGCGTGCATCCGTGTCCACTCCATGCGTGCTCCTCAAACCTTTGCCCACGTCGTCTAGTCTTGCTTTGCAAACCTCGCGCACCTAGCACAATCTGAGAGAAGGTGGAGAGACGGAAAGATGAGGTCGTACGCACACTGCGACGTGCTGGAACGGGAGGGCAGACGGGCCGCCGCTCACGGGTGCGAGTGGCAGCATCCGCACGGCACACGCAGCGCGTGCAACGGCCCTACGAGCGGCGCGTCGCTCTGCCCTTCCACAAAACCCCGCATTCCAAACAAGTCGCTTCCGCCCCGCACCCGTCCACAGTCACAGCCACTTGCACCAGCCGCGGCAGCTTCGCCCCACCGCTGCGCCCGCCAGGCAGTCGCCGGCACGAAGAGAACCAGCACAGACACACTCAGGAGCGGCCGTGCGCAAGGGAGCCGCGGGAACCCCGTCAGCGTACCAGCGCACACACCGACGCCCGCCCGGAGGGGCGACAGACAAGCGGCACCGCAGCTCCACGGCATTGCCGCGGCAAGCGATCCGAGGCCACCGCCCGTAGCTCCCCGTCAGGGGGCATTGGCGCGGTGGTCAGAG